>JAUMHB010070884.1:0-13267 GCA_032359685.1 Pittosporum tobira | reverse complement strand
GGGGGGTGGTGTGGTGGGTGGGTGTGTGGAGAGGGAGGGGGCGGCGGCTTGAGGAAAACCAGTGTTACCCAATTCACATGATAACAGTTGCTAGGCTTTGAGTTAGCCAAAAGTAACGAACTGGTACTTGAACATACTCCGATCTAGTACGTGCGACCCAATTCATAGATTTGGGTTGGGGGAGGTGAATTAGGTAACCTCGGGGTACATATGGAAAACAAATATATTATTAATCATTGCAAAATTTTCAAATAGGACTTATTTTGTGAAATGGAAAGAGTGCCATTCTTGCACTGTTTCGTTGAAATGTTATCTAGTCCAAGGACCTGACCACAGGAAGTTGAAGCTTTATGCAATGGTCAGAATGACTGATCCTCAGCAGTCTACAATACATAAATTCTATACGCCAGTGTATTCAGGGTTCACACATGTCCGGTATGCTTATCAATTAACTTAACAAGCTACACTAAACAGAACCCCACAAACATGGTTATTTATTGTTTCTTACGCAGTTTTTTTTTAAGTTCAGCTTATCAGAAATGAAGAGCTATTTAATCTGATAAGTTGGCCTTATCTAATATGAAAACAGGCTCGGGATGAAAGGAGAAATCAATCATGAAAGTAAACAAAACAAGAGTTTCAATAACAAACCATTCCGGAGACTTTTGAAGTTGACGAACTTGTTCATAAAAAAGGACTTGAGAAACAATACAACCCACTTTTCTACCAGACTCAACAGCCTCCTCTCTCCCACTTTCATCAACCACAACAAAGTTACCTGCAACATGTACAAAATCTATGAAATTACTTCTAAAGCTCAAGTTCAAAACTACTTCAATTCTTTGGCCTTCATTACAACAATTAATTACCTATTTTAATCCACATGCTCTTCTGAAATTTAGCTGGAAATAATGCGAGGGAATTCTCCCCTTTAGCATCCATTACCTTCAAATATATACAAACAAATGAAAACCATATACCGTAAGTATACACGAGTACTCACTCGTTTGGCCCAAATCAAAATATGTTCCAAAATGTCCCATTTTACATTATCCATCATGTACATCAAATATATGCTTAAAAGTGTGCGCATTTTATGAAATAGACTTTTTTTGTACGTTTAACAAATGGGACTCTTTTTGTTGTACCTCAATGAGATTGGAACCTCGAAGGGATACGACTTGCATGATACTATGGCCTTCTGGAAGAGTGAATGTATTTTCTTCGGCCCGCCTCTTCAAATTCTTCCTTCCTCCTTTCATTGCCCCCCGTCTTTGATCTTGACTTTATTTCTCTTGATTTAGAGTACAACAAATTGTTCTCTCAAAAAATAATTAGGCAGGATTAAGAAGTCAAACATAAGAATCAATGGTATGATTTCAAGATTCAAAGTCACTAATTTGCTAATTCTAAAATAACAGCAGCATAAGAAGGATACTGAGAGAGATGGACCTGTAAACGGGAGGTCGGGAGGGGTTTGGGGAAAAAGCTACTGGTTGACAGTTGAACCCTATACTGACAGTAGAACCGGCCGGTTCTGTAGACCCCCGGACCAGCCGGCTGGTTCAGTTGGTCTTCTAAATTCCTTTTTCTTGAAACGGTCTTTTAAATTGGAACAACTACTTTTTAGTTTTTAGTACGAATTCGATACCTCGTAATGCAATTCGGGAAAAATGATGTTTTGGTCAATTTTTATATTGTTTATTTTACATATAAGATTTTTAAAAGAGTAATTTTATTTTAATTTTTTTTTTTTGACTTTTCATTTTGATAATTTCATTCACATTTTTGACCCAAAAACGATTTTTTTGTTATTAATTAGAAACTGATTTTAATATTGCTAATTACTTAGATGCGTTTTTAAAATATAGCTATACTCTTTGTGATTTAACGTGGCGTGCGGTCAAAAATGTTAAATTTATAGATGAAGTCTCCAAAATTAACAGAATAAAAAATTATAGATAATAGAGTTTACTTTTAAAAATTTCAGAGTAGAATAACTAATATAAAAATAATCCAATATAATGACTAAAAAATTATTTTCCTTCAATTCCTTACCGGTTTGTCATTTGTGCAAGTGAGAGTTCACATTTTTAGAGAGTTTAAATTTTTACTTAGGCTTTTTACAAGGTCACGTGGCTTAAAAAAAATACTATATATTATGACATTTTGTTTCAAATGTGTAAAATATAATTATATTATTAAAAAATACTAATGCTGCAATAATAATATGATGTATCTATCTCCTTATCTTTTATATAATTCATTGTCAATATTTTACTCAAAAAATCACCAATAATTAAAAATATTTACTTGGTTACGCATCTGTTAACGAGGGGAGTTCCCTTTCTAAAATGATAGTAAAAACTTAAAAAATGTGTGCTCCGGTTTGTAGCCAATTTTTAGTAGAAGTAATAAATATTAATTCTTAATGATGATATGATACTATTGTTATATGGAGTATTTAAACTTGAAACTAATTTTACTTTATATATATATATATATATATATTACGTTAATTTCTCTTTCAATCGTATCTATTGCATAAAACTCTCACTAATAACGAATAATATTTGCAAAAGCCATAAAGAGCTGTTAGGAGATAGCTTATGAATTGAAATCTGATATTTTTTTTTGTTTTGTTTTTTATTTTTTCTACTTCAGGACATCCGGAAGTGTTTCTGAGAAATTCCAAAATAAAAACTTACAGCATACGGAACTTAATATTTTCACTTTGAAATTCATGATGAAATTTAATAGCAATCACTCTCTCAAGGGTCAAGGAGAGCCATATAGGGTACCCCTGTTATTTGCACAAAAGAAAAGGGGGAAAAACTCTGTTACAGATAAACAATTACAAACACAAGCAGGCACCTTCAAATACCCCATCATATTAATAATCATGATTAGAAAAGCAAAAAAAATATGAACAAAAAAAAAAAAAAAAAACTATGGCTATAATCATGATTAAAAAAACATAAAAGTAATAAAATAAAATCAAGGTGTCCAGCCAAGAACATAAGATGATTGAAAAATATTCAATTAATTAAACAATAATCCATAATAACCATGACGCCTAATAGTTCCTCCCCCTAAAAATTAAAACATAAAATTAGTCTCTTGCTACCCTCACTACTACATCATGCGAAAATACACCATGATAGGAAGAAAGGGCAGGCACCTTCAAATCCCCCATCATATTAATAATGATGGCAATACTCTACACAAATGGGTAATGGCAGCAACCTCCAGGGAAATGAAACCCTAACAGAACTTCCAGCGGTTATCGCAGTTCACACAAGTCACATACGTTGTCATAGGTTCATCAGCACTCCGAGTCTGCATCTGGTAATAAGTACACTCCTTTTTCCCACACCGTCCACACTTGAACTGATTTGTACTGGCCTGTCTTCCTCCTCCACGCTCGCACTCGAACAAAGCCTTTTCCTTAATTTTATTATTTTGACTTTGCCTCTCGTCACTTGCCATTTCTTCTGGAGTCATTTCGAGAACATCTTCTGGCCTAACAAGCCCAAGAAGAACTTTCCTCCGGAAATCAGGGTTTTGGCCGTCCCTAATATTGAACATTATCGATCTATATTTAAACTTTTGCGCCCCATTAGACTTGCCCCACTTCTCATACATTGCAGACTCCAAGGTGACAGCAACTCTAAAAGGGTCTGCAGCACCTGCTTCTTCCCTTAGTTTATCATCAACCTCATTGGAAACTTTGAGTAAAGCTTCTGATAGAAGTTCCCGAACTTTGTCACGTAGAGGATCCTTGCAGAGAATTAGATTAGACATTTTTGGAGGAGCAATTGTGGTTGTTGTAGGTTTTTTCACCTCAGAAGTGTGTGTTACTTCTCTTGTTATCTTTTTTATGGAATTCCCAGCTGAATTCTTTTCCATCTTGACAACATCAACATTTTCGACCTTTTTCGCAGTTGAGAAAGTTTCAGATTTGACAACTTTCTCAGACTTCATGGCACCACTAGAGTTACTTTTCTCAAACTTCACGGTCTCAACTTTGGGAACCTTCTCAACCTTCATGGAGTTGACTCTTTGAACCTTCTTTGACTCGGAAGATTCTGCAGGCTCGGCTTTTACAGAATCTTTATTCTCCGAGTTCCCATTTTTCTTAGTTTTCGCTGTTTCCTCAACAATTATATTCTTCCATAACCCAATCAAGTCGGAAGACAAAGCCTGAATTTTCTTCCTAGGATGTTTTGTCAGATGTCGAAGACGTTTCCCAACCTGAAATGTAACTCCTTAGGTTAAAAAAGGAAAATTATCTGATTCAGTAGTTAAGAGGTGCGTACAAACTTAAGAAGTACATACATAGTAGTTAGACATGGCAAAGGGGCGGGTATGGTACAGGGGGACCCTTCCAATCCTGCCTTGCTAATTAATCCCTACCATATGCCAGGCGAGACGACACCAACGACAAACCCGCCCCTTAGCCGCCAGCCAAGACAAATAAATTTAAAAGAAGAGCCAGAAATACAAAAGCATTTTATCATGCTAAAGAGAACCATCATATTTTCACAGATGAACCAACTTCAAACAAATTAAAATATAATCTGAACCAAATGTATTTTATTTTTACCATTGCTTGGCCCTTCACCTTGATCTCAATATTTGAAATGGATAATATGATCTCAATATTTGAATTGTACAAGTCACTGTTTCTTGGTAATTCAATCTTTGAGATCATAACAGAACAGATTCATATGTACAATGTGCAAAAGCAAAGGTACAACCAAATACAAGGCCTGATCCAGTGTATCTATATACAAATGTACCAATCCAAAACAAGGATCACTGGCTTGTGAGATGTACAACAACCCAAAAAATAAATAAATAAACAAAGTACAAATTTTATCAACAAATTATTCTACTGTTTTAAATGAAGATGGAACCATCCACAACCACTACCCTAAGAAGCCCGCGTATGGGTGTAGGGATGCGGGTGCACGGTGCGGGAATACGGGAGTTCGTGATATCTTTAAAAATGAGAATTCTGGGGTGCGGCAGGTATGCACTATATAGTTAATTATTAAGTTCATTAAGTTGTTAGATACATTTATAAATCTCTCTGCTTTATTGAAAAATAAATACATAAATAAAATCAAATAATTATATAGATATATACACATATTTTACGAAAACTTGGGAATTGTACCATTCAAAAGGATTTTTTTAATGCCAAGATGGTTTGCCAGCTGCCTATTTATTTGATCATGTTAAAATACTAAAATAATGCGATCACAAAATTAGATCTTTTATCTTCATCTTATTCTCCCTTATATTTGAGTCATTTGTTTCATATGTGTTCCATGTAGGGTTTGTATGAGTGACTTAATTTATGAATTCACCAGAGTGCAAACCCCCGAAGTGTCCCCTAGCACCCCATGCACAGTGCGGCACTAAAGCGAGGCGCCCCTGCTACCTAGCCACTACCCCTTGGCCCTTGGGTGTGCATTGAATACACCACTGGATGCACGAAAATACTCCACCAATCAGGCCAACCGGGTAACTCATTGTAAACTATGTGCGGGTGGCATCAAGAAAATAATTGCTATACCACAAAAGGCACTCAAAAAGTATTTATCTAGTTATAAGAAACATTAGCACTCAAAAAGTATTTATCTAGTTATAAGAAACATTAGCACTCAAAAAGTTTCATTAAAGTTATTTCAGTATACACAACTACTAAAATCTCACCTGAAAGTCCAAAAAAATATAATGAATGCTTAGTTTACTGGTGGTAGCATGATAATGCAATGTCAATGGTTAAAGTGAGAAGTTGTGTCATTGTATACAACAAGCAATATAAAAAGAGAATAGGGCTCTTTTGGTGGAACAGAGGTACACATATACATACATTCTCACCTCTGTTCCGAAAAAAAGAACCCTATTCCTCAATTTTATTTATTTATTTATTTTGGTTCCGAACAAAGATTACATTTTTAGTAGTTGCAAGGATTCACTTGAGCATGTGAATCCTTGCAATTACATTCTCATGAGCACTATTTTACATTCATTATTTTACAGATAAACATGGAATCCAAACAAATATTAATAGTTGCGAATTTTACAAATCTTACTATAATCAATTAGAAAGCAAGGATACCTGAGTTGAGACAAGAAGTTGATAATTAACGGGAAACTCCTTCAGGCGATTCAATGCATCCAGGCATCGATCTTCTTCTGGCGAAGACTCTGCCTCTCCCCCGCCGGCGGCTGCATCCGCCGCTTTCTTCACAGCTTCGAACAGCTCAATTAGCTCCGTATCCATCACTCACACCTGTCTCTTCCCCAAATACAGATAAAAATCCAATCTTTAGGGCATATACAACAGTAATGTATATAATTATAGATATAAAAAATCGAATCTTCACAAAAAAAGGAAACAGAAAATGTTTGGAATTGAACCTGGCTGATGATGAATCCAGAATGAACCTCAACGAAGATTGCAGAATGAGAAAAAGGGATCACTCGGTTGGTGCCGGGTCAAGGGTTTCTTCCTTAGAAGAAAGTAGTACCGTGGATGACGAGGAGAAAACCGAGGCCCTATATCTTCACGTGTATGTAGATCGCACGAGCCGTCGCACGTGCGAGGGATGTTTTGGAATGCTTTGTATGGATTTGATTAGATTATCAAAGACTTTAGATGGTTGGAAGTGGCCATTTGGTTACGGTTGTGTGTACTTGTCTATTTAACAGTATAATTCTGACTTGTCGATTTGAAACCCAAAAAAAAAAAAAAGTAGAATTCTGACATTTTTGGGCCTCATATATATTTAAAGGGGAAAAAAAATTAACATTGGATTTTATTTGCTATTTATAGAAATTACTAAAGGTGAGGAAATGATTGAACTGAACAAGACAAAAAATATGGAGTGCAAGTATATAACAGAAACAAAATACTTTGCCTAAGTTTGGAAGGATAAGGATAATCCTAGGAATATATCATAAAAATTAATATACAAATTACTAATTAATTAATTGGTTCGGATGAAAGTTGACTCAAGAGAATTGGGGTCAACTCAATCTCAATTGTCCACCTCTGAGTTCGAACAATGAAGATCAAAATTACGTTATAATCTTTGCACTTATAACTGAGACGATTGCTATTTTCTGCACTTGAAAAGTACAATGATTTCATAACCATCTCACTTTATAACTGAGTCGAAAAAATTGAGACTAAAATTTTCTTTATACTTTCTAGCCACACGATCTCAGTTGTTCACCCCTAATCCCTCGGGGTCAGCCTCAATCTAAGACCAAACTTCATATGGTTCTATTTTAGCAGTAACTTATTTTCGAATAATTTAAAATTTATTTGTTAATTAAAATAAATTATTAAATTAAAAAAATAATTATTAATTATTTTTTTTAAATAAATTAAAAATATTATTATATTCAACCTATAATTTTTTGAAATTAACAAAAATAAATATTTTAAAAATAATTTACTTAAAAAAAAACTGTAATCAATTTTAATAATATAAAATTTGCTTTAAGTTCTTGATTGTAAGAAAGAACCAAATATGCTAGCTTACGCTGTGCCCAATATTGTACTATATTAATGGTTCGTCCAATTCATGTGACCACAGAGCTATATTTTGTTTCCTGAAAGAAGACATAAATACTCTTCAACTGTTTAAATCTCTAAAAGGGTGAGAGTATATATACCTAAGAGTATATTTGGTAGGAATGCCAAACGAGAAACCCAGGATATGAGCATCATCTTGTAAGATTCACTCGTCCAACAAACAAATAAATTTAAGATGTTACAAACTTTTTGAAGCCCACGATGACTCTGTAGGCCCAGCATAACACACTTCAACAAATGTATAATAGTCCACGCACGTGAACTGCAACTTTCAGAATGTAATGCAAGTTGCAACAGCTAATAGAAAGTGGTTCTGACAATAGTACTAGTAGTAATTGAAGACCGACAATTCTTCACAAAGAATTGATATTTACACAACTTCTTTTACTACTTCATAAAACATGTATATTTTGTTGTGCATAACACAAACTGTGTTGTTGAGTGCACGTAGTAAAATTTGGAGGCGTATTTATCATACATCTTCTTCCTACTGTTAAGGGAAATAATATTTAAAAATTTTCAGCTTGAAATTCTGACCACACACACTGTTGGGGAGAGAGAATGAGAGCTTTACCTAGCAACTAATAAAGAACATAGAAAATGATATCCATATTCATTAATTAATTCAGTAGATCGTTCCAGAAAGGCCTCAGCATGGTAACAACAGCAAACAACTAAACATAGTTCAATTATTCAAACTGATTTGCAGTTTCCTCAGCAGCAGCAAAAAGGAATAACATCTGAGAATTGATCACCGGGGCTTCACATCTCCATTCATTTTGCTTCAGGCTCTGGTTTCTCAAGAAATGTCTTCTTCAACCAATTGAATGGCTGTAACAGCTAAGAAAAACTATGAGAAAGTTATTAAAATGCACCACGAAGAGAAACTGCAGGAACAAAACAATGAAACATCATATATACGTTTTAATATTCTGGTAAACGTGACAAATAAAAAACAATACAAGGTTCAAAAGTCCAATGTTTTCTCAATTAAAGAGCATAGTTCTACAGTTCCCCCACAAGAGCACAACTTAAGTTTCCTGACATGGTAGAGCAGGGATGACTTAGGTGTGTGGGACAAGCATTGGTATTTAATTATGATTATAACATCAGAACAGAAAAATCATCTGGTTGCCAGTTCTCATTGGCCCACCTTACAGAATAGAATCCTAGCCTAGTTGTTCATGGTTAAACGTTATTGAAAGCAGGTTCCAATTTTTGAAGAACGTACATCTTCCTTCTTACAGCTTCACTTTTGAACATGGTCTCTATTTAGCACTTATATAGTAAAGCAACAATTTCAGAAAACATCTCATATTATTTGCTACCTGTAAACCAATTTTTCTGTCTTGAAAGTTGTATGAGCATCAGGGATATCTCTATCACAATCCTTATCATGTATTGATTATGAGTGACGTCAATTCCCTACCCCTATAGACCTAAAGTCAAGTTCGTTTTCTAATTATTGTTCCTGTCCCCACTCCTGTTTTTTCCTTCCAATCTACTCCCTCCATTCAAACATATAACAACAAACTTACTTTTAAAAAGGCAAAATGGGACATCTTCTACTCAAAATTGATATGAATTCGTTTGTGTTTTGGAAAGTAGGGAGGACATAAGCAGAGGAGCTAATTACTCGTAATTGGGACAAATTGTTATCACTAAGAAAGGCCCATCCAACTATAAACAATCAAGGATTGCTGAAAGGAATCCATTTCACATCATTTTGTATTTTAGCAAGAGGATGCAGCCGTTAACCCCTTGTTTAGAATTTTACAAAAATAAATTTACAGATTCTAGAATGATATAAATAAATTCACTTAAACTTCCATGCCTTCCCATTCCACTTCTCACGGTTCTACTAACAGCAATGTCGGTTACAAAAAGAAGTAGTATCCACTTATCAGGTACAGCCTTACAGGCACAGAAACTAACTGTACAACATAACGAGATTTTGCTGTTTACGAGCGATAAATGAAGACAAATTATTCAGCCTTCTTGAGTTCTTAAGAAAATCAATTAAAGTCGAACAGAACATTAACAATCTTAATCAATAATACATAGAAGCCATAACATAACAAATATTTAACAACCTACAATTAAGATCTGGCTAGTGTATACAGCTAATTCTTGATCTAATATTAAAACAACATCAATAATTGCAAATCCCATTACCAAAAACGATATCGAAAAATTAAAACTTTATACACGAAACAAATATAAACCGAGCTGATCACATCGAACATGAAGATATAAGAGAGAGGAGAGAAATGAAGGACCTGAACCAGCCAAAGGGCGGTGGCACCGGCGGCGACTCCCCAAATTGCGGCGGCCTGAACGTCGATGGCTTGGGGGCGCATCCTTGGTTTCAAGAGCTTGGATATTCCCGATCCTGATGGAGTTACACCGTACATCTTCGTTCTTCTTCGATGATCAATCAAACGAAACCCCAGAAAAAGAATACGCAGCTCTGTTATCGGAGAAAGAAATAGTAAGATGAAATTGTAAACTGGAATACTGTTAGGCTCCGAGTTTATTTTTTTAAAAATATTTTTTAGATTTTTTAATATTTAATATGTCAGATAAAATTTAATTAATAAAACATTATTTTTCAATCAACAATTTTTTTTTTATTTCAGAAAAACAACTTATTTCACTATTATCAATTTTTTAATTATTGTATTTTTAAAATAAGTACATTTATTTTTATTTTTACAATATATACATAATTAATATTTTTTTATTAAATTATATATACACATATATTTTCTAAATTTTAAATTTTCTTATTCTTAAATTTTTTTTTAAACCACTATGTTATTAAAAAAAATCTTATAAAAAATGAACATTCTTATTGGTAGATATGGTTAAGTTTTTATAAATATACAAATAAATAAAAAATTTCATTGTAAGAACTTAATTTATGTTATTTAAAAAATTAAAATATATTTATATTAATTTGTAATAACATAATTGTTAAATTTATTTTTAAAATTAAATATAAAAATATATTTTCAACCTCATTTTTAGCTTGAGCATAAAATATCAAAAAATAAGTTTTTTTTTTATAAACTATTTTTTCAGGTGGGGTCCGAAATCTCGAGATGTTTCATAAAAATAATTCTTATGTTGAGCATGGGAATTTTTTTATTCATATTATAGGATTATATATATTCTAGTTGTTCCCAATATATTATTGGATTATATATATATTCGTTTCAAAAAATTACAATATTTATTTTTTTTAGTAGTTTTAAATTAAGTAAGTATAATATTTTTTTAAAATAAAATTTTAAAAATATAAATTATTTAACTTATCTTTATTTTATTAAATATGATATTCCAACTATTTCAATATAATAGTTCAGTACTCTAATATTATAGTTTACCACTTTAATTACTATTATACAATCTAAATTTTATATTTTCTTAAAATTCTTATTTTTTCAAAATTTTCACCTTTTTTTGGAATAAGGGTTTTTTTTTTTTTTTTTTTTTTTTTCAATTCACTTACGGAATTTAAAATTTTAATATAACTTATTAAATTAACTTTTATGAAAAATAAATTTCTTAATTAGTGACATAGTATACATAGTTAATTTCGTACTTAAAATTAATTACATTAATTTTCAACTTTAAAATTCTACAAATTAACTAAAAGAAATTCAAATGAGATTTTTATATGAATAGAGGAAGCTTTATAAATTCCGATCCAAGTATAAATTTGACATGGTAATTATTATCGATCAACAACATCGTCTCAGAAAGAAAGAAAAAAAAGAGAGAGAGGGGGGGTGTTTTTTTTTTTAGTTGTGTAAATATGAATTTAATTAGATAGAAAATGCTTTCCAAATGATACTCTCGATTTTGGTGGCGTCGTTTCCTCTAAGTTCCGACGCGATGGAGTTTGCCGCTAATTGGTCGCGTCTCTTGGATTGGCATCCGAAACTCTCCCACCTTTTCACTCTCTTTATAATCCTACCTCCATCGGCTTAATGTTTTGTGCGAGTAATTACTTAAATAGTTTTCCTCAATATTTTTTTTATTTGAAATTGCTTTTCTCCGGTACAATGTTCACCGACTTTGGAGGTTTGTTCATGAATATATTTATTTATTTATTTATTCTTTTGTCATTTTTAAGTGCACTGTAATTTTTTACAGTAATTTTAATCTCTGGTGCAGGAAGTAATAGTAATTCTCGCAAGGGAAAAAATTTCGAAGTTGGTAATTCCAGTAGAAATGTTCCAGATGAGTCATTTCCGACGGGTTATCTTCCACAACAAATTGTTTCCCAGTCTCCTGCTGATTCAATGGTGGTTAGCCCAGATGTTGGCAATGGCAGTAATTTATTGGCAAGGCCATTTCAGTCTTTTACGTCATTACTAAATGGAGAATGTGATGCCGACCTTGACGATAGTCAATTTTTTGCAAATGTTCTACCACAAACACAAGCACAACGTAGTCCAGTTGACAAATCCCAGGTAAGGAATTATCCGTTTAAATTTTTTAACTGTTTTGCTTTTGTATTTATTTGAAATTTATATTGTTTCATGTATGCAGACTGAAATTTTGAGGGAATTTTTCGAGCAACATTACCGAAATACGTACAAAATGCTTCTGAAAAAAGCGGAAGAGAAAGTGGCCATGCAACTGAGAGAGAAAGACATGCAGCATGAGCAGCTGGTGCGCAGGATAATACAGTTGGAAATTATGGAGGCGCAATATAGCGCGGAGGCTCGGAAAATGAAGGAGAAAATTAAAGAAAAAGAATTACAAGTGGAGCAGATGTTAAGCAAAGTGGTGGAGGCGAGCCATAAGGTTGATTACTATAGGTCGGAGATTTTTGTTTGGAAGGAGAAATCGGAGAAACTGGAGCAGAAGATATGGCAGATGGCCGGAGAGGGGGTGCCGACTGCTGCAAGGGGCGGCGGAGTGGAGGATGGTGCGTCGTCGTTTGATGTGACGCAGCCGGAGGAGATTCCGGGTGTGTGTAAGGTGTGTGGGAAGCGGGTGGCGGGAGTTATGATGTGGCCTTGCAAGCATATATGTGTTTGTACGAGGTGCAATGCGAATGGTACTGTTAAAGTATGCCCCGTGTGCAAGTCCGCAAGCAGTAGTACCGTTTTGGTTTATTTTATCTAGGATTTGAATTTTTATTTTATTTATTTATTTATTATTATTTTATTTATTATTATTTTTTGTATTTTTTGGTTTTTTGGTGTTTGTTGCTTTTAAGGGCCATTATTCTTGTGGAAATGCTGTGTTGGTCCGGCGATACTTCAATGAATGAATTGCTTTTTGGAAAATATCATTTGTTTTTGAGTTTTTGTTCATGTACGTTGAAATGAAAATTATTTGCCTTCAAAAAAGAAAATTTTAAAATAAATCAGGCCCCTCAAGAATACCTAAAAAACTCTAAAATTTAGAGTTCGAAAAATTTCAATATTCTATTTAAAATTAAGTGTCTGGAATAAATTTAAATACTATGTTTTAAATTTTATCTTGCCATGTACGAGTAATAATTAGCTCATCTCTCCTTACTAAGATTCAAAATGGAGTCTAAAAATGAGATTTAATTATTATTTTATTAATTTGAGTATAATACTTAAAAATATAAATAAAGATAAATAAAAAAAATACTTATTAAAG
>JAUMHB010070862.1:7500-13268 GCA_032359685.1 Pittosporum tobira | reverse complement strand
TGTGGTGAAGCTTTTCGGCAAGCTCCTGCCAGCTATGACCCCTATAATATGGTCAGCGTTCTCCAAGCGTTTCGCACGTAAGTTGAAACATTTTTTCAAGATCATTCCCCTTTTGACAATACTTGGACCATATTATAAGGGTATCTAAAGAGCGCTCTGCCTCGGCCTCCTCTAGAGTTATTCCACGGAAATCCCCAAAACGAATATAGAAAAATCTCCAAATCATAACTATTAAAATAAAAGGAAGGTTAATATTCTAGAGAATGCACTCAAAAAAAAAAAGAACTCTCATTTCTTATTTTTTTTTGACTCTTACTCCTCTACAACAGGAGTTGAATACCCCCGACAAGTCTTTCTTCTCTTACGAGATTTCCAAATAACGCTTCTAGGACAACGTGGTGTGTTCGGAACCGTTCGAAGCTTGGGCACCTCTCCAACAAGCTTAATAGCACCTTCCTTCATTAGAGCGAGCTTAGTTCACTAAACCTCCCCGCGCGGCAGTACCCCCGGAGGCCAGGGCGGTTGTTACCCCCCGGAGGGCAGGCGTATATTAACCTTACCTCGCCAACCCGGGAAAAGCCACATCCTATCTCCAACAAGCTACGCTGGACTCGACCGGCTCGCACCTCTCGCTATCGCTCGAGTTCTTTCAGACCTCTCTCCGCTAAACCAACTATCCCGATTGCGCTATTTTGCTTACCATTTGGTGACTTTCGCGCAAAAGCATGGTTTAAGAGCGATCTTCGATCCGAACCTTGCTTAAGAGCAAAAGAGTACGTAAAATACGGGGTTTTTGCAGTGATCTCAATAGAATGTTCATGCTCATCATGAATATCATATCTTACGATAATAGCTTCAAAAGGGCTAAAAAAGGAGCTATGGCTTTGAATTGAAAAATCCCGGGTTTATATGCTTTTTTTGTTACTTTTTTAGCGTTGAAATTGTATGTACGGTAATCCATGACACGAGTGGGACCTATCTATCCTCTTCTTTTTAAGAGATAGGGGCTACATTTGCTATTCCCGCGGATTGCTCTTCTTTACCCCAATTAATGGTTTTTGCTTTGTCCGCTTTCTCCCTCCTGCGTCGTCATCAAGGGGATAGGCGATCCCGGGCTTGATGTCATTAACTACTCTCAGACCCGGCCAAGTAGGTTGATTCATGTGGGGTGGGCATTTTCTGAGGAGTCTTCCCTTCCTTATTAATGAAGGTTCGCGGACGTATAGTTCATTCTCAGCTAGAGGTTCTAGTTCATTCTCCACCGGGCTAGGCACCTCAGGGGGATGCTTCAAAAGATTCCCAATTGAATCTCTGTCATCTGGCTCTTCGGACACGACCAGCTAAAGCTCAAGAGTCGCGGTATTTTTGTTGGGCATGGAAGAGGTAATTTCACTACTTCTTATCCCATCTTCCACAAAAGAAGAGTGTCTGGGCTGAAAGCGCTTATCAACTGGATGAATCCCCTATTGATTTAGGATTCCCTGGAGGAGACAATCGGTCACCCAAGGCTCCCGGCCTACTTAAACAACCTAAAGGCTTGGCCCGGTCTTCACTAATAAGAAATTAGGGTGTACTCCAACAAAGAAAAGTATAGACCAAGGGAGATTTCAGATGCTTATTCCAATTACTCGACGTCAGATGTGGACTTTGATCCCAGCATTCCTTCGACTGGGTCAGGGGCATAAAAGAAAAAGCCCTTCTTAGAGCATTGACTTATACAAAGACGTAGCCTACCCCTCTGTATTCTTTATGCGAGGTTGGGAGATAGGAATAGGAAGAAAGAGAAGAATTCCAGCAAGTCTAAAGGATTAGTTGATTCTTGCGTGTATTCTTGCGCGGGCATGTGGCGAAAACTCCAGAAGGTTCATAATATATGCTTTGAAGAAAGTCGTGCGTGAAGCACAAAATCATGACAGTGTGGAAGTACTTTCAAATGAATGGTTCACTTGGATTTTTTGATGTGAAATGGTAGAAAGAGGAATCCGCCTAATTTCACTCATGATTTCGCAGGGCTCAAAATGCAAAGAAAGTTGAAGCGGGCAATAGCGCATGAAATTCTTATCGGTAAGAGATCCAGTCAACTCGCCAATTCCGTCTAGACATGGCAGATCTTCCTCTCGGGATGTGGTTAAGCCAGAAAGATCCACTGTAGTCTCCCTTGAAAACCATTCTTTCTATTAGATCATCTATTCTATGTTGCCCTACCGAGAAAGAACAAGAGAAGGGGGGCTTTCGAGCGTGGAGTCTGTCCCGTCTAGATCAGGCGTAGACGAAAAGACATTGCCAAAAGCCGTCTTCGTCTTCTCAAGATCCCTGCTGCGGAGGTAAGGGGCAAAGGGTGGTATGAGCTGTGGCTCTTTCAGCGAGACTCCTACGACGAAGCCAAGCCCTGCAGTCTCAGTCTATTCGCCAAAGTAGACTTCTCCAAGCCCAGCTTAATAGATAGGTTGGTACCGGGGAAGCATCAATTTCCTTTTCAAAAGCAGGGTCTAATTCAACTCATTATTCTCATTCTTACGATACTCGATTTGAGAAAAACCTTCTTCTCCTTTCGCTCACTCTAAAACCCATGCAGGGCTTGATTAATCTCGGGGAGGGCAAAGTTTGGGTAAAGGGCAGGAGCCTTTAGAGCCTTTACCGGGCTTGGGGCAGGTAAAACAGATATTTCATTAAAAGAGTAAGGGAAAATTCCTATTATATCTTTTCTCGGAACCAGCGGCAGCGGATTGAGCTGAAGAAGGGTAGGCCATCTCAAAGGATTGGATAAATATTGCTAAAGGGCAGGGGAAATTAATGGCAAATCAAGCATTGGTGCATAACGGGAAGCTGGCTTAGTCGATTACCATTCTTGTAATGAAGTGTGGTTTTGGGGCTTTTCAAGGCGTATGGATCAGGTAGAGAAGGAAGGACGAGAGCGAATCAATCAATATCTAGTTTTGGGTAAGGACTTTATGGCAGTTCCTAACACGGATACCTAGCCTAATAAAGAAGCTGCTGTAGTTTCTTCGGAATAGTTTATTGTAGTCAGGTAATCGTCCTACAATGCCTCTAGATTTCGTTTTAACGAGTCAAAATCAAAGCAATCTTTTAAGGGGCTAATGGCAAGGGCTTTTTTTGCTATATAAACATGGCCTTGGAATCGGTTTCCAATAGATAGACTAGAAATGGTATGCTGGCTAACTCAAGACAGTTTACAGGCTTTCCCGAATCGGAGGTAGTTTTCTTAGAATGTAAGGTTCCGGTACTGGATAGGGCATTTGATTAAGGATACTAAACCTTTGAAAGTAAGGAGAAAAAAGCTCTGGTTCCTAATACTCTGTCGATAAAGCAGCTATAGAGCATAGTTCTGTCCGGGTAGAACGTAAGGTGCATCGAGTGCTGCTTCAGTCTAAAGAGAAAGAGCTAATCCGAGTTTGTAAGGAGGTTGTAATTTCCTTCTGGCTTCTACCCCCTTATTAAAGTGAAAGAAGTGCGCGGGTAGAGCAAGAACTATGAGCGGGTAGACCGGGGATGGGAGTTGGCTATGAGCTAGACTAGGGGGAAAGCTACGAATCTAAGAGCAATGCGCTAGTCAACCTAGTAGGATTGGGTAGGTAAATTAAGAAGGGGGGTGGCTTTAAACAAACTAAAGGCCTGGCGATGAAAGCTTTTCAAATAAACCTAATAGTGTTAAGAGGGGGGTTGCCCGATTCCTTATGTGATGCCTTTATTTGATCCCGAAGTGCCTTTGGCATGATCGTTTCGAAGTTCTTTCTTTCATAAGATAGTCTTTTTCGGAAATCAGAATAGCTGTTGACTTATTCTATACCCAGGTTTATTACCACCACCTTGGTTGGGATAAGGGTGCAGCAGCAGTGGTAAGAGCAGTAGAACCGACCGCAATGGAAACAGCTTGAGCAAATCCCTTTCTCATTATGAACCTACTTTCTTTTATTTTAAGCACGGGAAGAAGCCCAAGCAAAGGAACTACATCGAAAGACAAAGCATTTCCCTTCCTCACTACCATCTCGAGAGCAGCACGAAGAAGAAAAAGACAGCTTTATAGAAATAGTCAAAAGAAAAGCTTAGCTTTCTTTGGTTTCGCTTCCAACTAAGGCTAAGGGACTTGGATAGTAACCCTGGTAAAAAGCCGCCCTAGTGAGGTGCAATGCTGAAACTGTTACCGGTAAACCCTCCCTATCTATTAAGCTGTCGGAATGGGATCGGGTAGAGAACTAGTCCCTTGCCCTTGGAGTGGGTCTATTAGCACAGGGACAGACCTGTTAGAATAATCCCTACGGCATCCTTAAGAGGCTCAAAGATCTTGAAAAAAGAACGAGTGAGGACGTGTCCAATCTCTCTTGCGAGGAACCAAGCTCAAAGCTCAAAAAGAAGCTGGGAAAACAAGCAATTCCAACAACTACATTGCCTATTGTGGGTACAGAGGGGCAATTCCTTATTGAACCTGTCGCTGTATTGGATCGAAGGCTAGTCAATAGAAGAAATGTACCAGTTACTCAAGTTCTTATTCGATGGTCAAACACACCAGTAATAGTTGTAATAAACCTGGGTATAGAATAAGATTCCGGAGAAGATTGATAGAAGAAAAAAATCCTCCCCCGTATTATTGATTAGGAGCTTAAATTCTATTTTTGGTACTGGCACCCCAAATATCCCCCCGAGACTAGGGATGGACAGCTACCCAAAGCTCCTTTGACAGAGCTACCTTTGGTTTTTTGCTACTTGATTTCTTGCTTTCTTCTTGTGGCAAGGAAAGTGGGTTTGCCCTTTCGCAAACCTCACCTGCGTCGCTGAGACCAATGCAGTTTTTTCTTTCTTTATTTATTGGTGGGTGCTGCCTTATATTTATATATATGCAACTAGGCAAGGTTTTTTTACCAAGATAGCAATCGAATCCATAAACGGTAGCGGTGCAAGGCCGTTCATTAAAATTCCATTCACTTGTTCAACTGCTAAGAAGAATAGCTTTTCTCTGAATCCGCCACTCGCTCTCTTTCGAGTAGGGTTAACAAGAAAGTCAAAGCAATCTCCTCAACCTAGAAAGAGAACTCCGGGATCTTCTTTTTCTTCTTAAGAACCCGAAGGCGAACTAACTGGTAAGATAGGGCTTGGTGCAGCTCCTAGTCCTGATCGATTGGCTACCGGGTGTTCACTCAAACTCAAATAAAAAAAATGGAATATGGAATCCGGATCCTCATCTCCTTCCCGCTTTAGTTTCACTCTTATCTCGGTTGCTAACCGGTGTGGGAGATGAAGCCAAGTCCTTTCCCTTCATCTCAAAGAGGATCTAACTGCCACTCTTTCTAGTTTCATTCAACTGCCACTAACCCATATGCTTAAAACATCTCATTGGAGGTGGGATAGAGCTAATTCTGGGATCGAATGTCTCTCATTGTGGTCTTGATTTTAAGCTAGTACAATCAATGATTCTGGTATGAATTTGGTAGTCATCTTGATCTCTTCTCTTATCTGTTTTTTTTAGTTGAATGAATGGATCGGTGAATAGATATATAATAATATATAAAATCATAACAGAAGAAAGATCTATGCTGGGATGACAGCGCTATCCCACTGATTGATGGAGCCGTATGACATACAAAGCCTTCTCTTTATTTATTTATATATATATATATGTATATCAGAAGGGGGGAGCTGCTTACCCTTTCTTTCGTATCGGGAAAGCAGCATCAGAAAAGAAAGCTTAGCTGTTCTGGACATCAAAGATTGGATGGATACGGATATATATAAAGTGTGCAGTGAGGGAACAA
>JAUMHB010070862.1:0-5000 GCA_032359685.1 Pittosporum tobira | reverse complement strand
TTCTTCGCTCGCTTGCAGCGCCTCGACTCGAGTTTCCGCTGTAGGATTGAGTGAGGTGACGAGAGCTGAAGCCAGGGCTCCTTGCTACGCTCCATAGATGTTCGTACGATTCGATTCTTGTGGATCTTGGGTGTGTTTGAATTCAGCCTCTCGTTAGGTCTTCCCTGCTATAGGTCGGATTGTCCACCTTCTCAAGCGCCTCTACCATACCCTTAGAAAGTTACAACGGATGACTTCCATTACTAATTAAAAAATAGAAGAACTTTTCAAACTAGTTGATAGTTGTTCTATTTAGTAATAGTTGCATCACTTTCCCATCGAATTTCCTATTTGAATGGCATTTTTTATCTTCTCCGTATTTCTAGGACGCCGACTGCTACTAAGAACCTAACAGAATTTTTCCAAATGTGGGTTCTAAAACCCCTATAATATAATCAGGGGCAATGCCAGATCTTAAAATTCTTCAGCCGAAAAGCGATATACTAAAGGCAATAGAGAAGAAAGATAGGGCATTAGCAGCTTCAACTCGAGAAGGAGCATCCCCACTTAGTGATAGGTCCGCTGAAGATGAAGAGGAGACCTTTGGCTCTGGAGTTCATAGTTCATTCCGCTCAACAAACTGCCCCAGCCTTATAGAATAGATTTGAATCCTATAGCCTTTTGATTTGTACCTGTTGAGTTTTGTCTTTCGAATTAAGCTTAGAATTGAGGTCGGTGAGAAGCTTGTAAGTTCCGCTTTAAGCTATAGTATAGGGCTTCCCTAGAGTAGAGGGATGAGGTAGTTGTATTATTATAAGTTCTGGGACCACGATATGCACCACCAGGGGCTCTTTCTCCGACAGGAGTTTGATACCTTGACTCCTCTGCAGGTAAGCTTGTTCTTCTGCGATATTTCCTTCTTCGTTTGCGTGGATGACCGGTTGATGCTATGTGGATGTAGATCACCTGGAGGCCCTTTGGAGATAGGCCTTAGGCTGCTAGGCCAGCTGTAGCTATATCTGATCCGTACTCCTTTGCCCCTGAACGTACTCCACTGAACCGGTTCCGGTTGTGTAGCGACTCAACAATTATTAGATAGAGAGAGTTGCCGAACGTATCTATTCCCCCTCCCTCTCATAAACCGAACACGTATCGAATGAAACAACTACGGGGTTGTTCTTCCACTGGGCGAGATGCTTAACTTTGATCCCGCGCCACTACGAATCGAGTCGGAGAGCACTAGTAGTCCCAGTACAGTAGGAGTCTCTCTCTCGGTAGGAAGCAGTTTGGTTCTGCCCCCTAGCCCGGAAGAAGCAATAGTTGAACCCGTGGGTTTAGAAGTGACGAGCTTGTATTGTATTCGCAGAGCAGTATTCTCTAATTCATTGACTGGGGCAACACCATCCCCTGTGTTTCTATCCCGCCTTTATTGGAATAGTAGCGCCCAATGCCCCCACCTATCCATCTGAAACGGGGAGGTTACTCCATTTTGGTACCCACCCCACTCTCAAAGGGATGGCGGGCTATGGAGGGCGATTCAACGCAGTGACTCGATGCGAAAGCAATGTTACGGGAAAGATGCAGCAGCTTCCATGAAGGTAGTAGTCTACTCTGTATGCTTAGTTGACTACTCCGACAGATCGGCCTACCCTATCTGCTTTCCAACTGTTCGGGCTACCAAACTACTGATCCACTTCCAACTTCTTTGTCTTTTGCCTATGCTAGTTGACTGTGATAGCTACTCACTGCTGCTTACCCCAATGCTCTGACTATTCTCACCGAGATCATTGTTGCTAATCCAACCAATCTTGCTTGCCTGAAAGCTCTGGTTGAACTACCCTGTCCGCTTTTCCTGGACCAGAAAACAAGTACCGATGTCAGGAGATGGAAGTCAGGTTGACGAGCCTTAAATAGGGACGTAGGATAAGGCTCTTTGGTGAACCAGACCAGACTATGTCTATTTTATTGCGCTTTTTCAAAAGGATGATAGATTGGTATTTCTCTTGGGAATGGTCAAAGAATTTTCTCATTTGCTAGCCTTTCCTTAAATATTATGTGAGCAAGCTTTCGTCTCTCCACTTGTTTGCTAGAATCCTCATAGAATGAACAAAGTAAGCAAGGCATGCCTCGACTTCCACGCCTGCCTCACTTAAAAGAGATAGGAAGCTCTCAAAAATGTAGCGATTGTCCTCCTTTTTAAGTAAGCGAGTAAACTACCTTGCTCTTTGTCTAAGATTGGACTAAAGGTTCCATTTCTCTCTGGATCATTTAATGCATCTCCTCCTTCTGCTGTTCAAGTCCATTTGAGCGAAACTTGTCGCCAGCTCGATCAAACCAAGGTGGAGCGATATCCAAGAAAGCATTTAGTGTGTTGGTCATAGAGGAAGAATCCAAAGGCCAGGGCAATAACGATGTATTTACTAAATTGAGATATAGTGACTTGACCCATGAGCGTCAGTCTAGCTAGGGTCCTAAACATGCTAATAGTTTCCGGTCCACCCTAATCATGGGCCCGACGTTGCATTAGCGCAGAAGGGGATGGCCCCACTATAGATAGGGATCTTATTCCATTCCTAAAGCCGGACCTTGTCTCCTGGGAAGGGACATACATGTTTCTCTCGAAAATGCATGAAAGCTTGAACAACTCGTTAAGGAGCGGAGATAGAGTGAAAGATTTTTTTCTCTTTGACGGGGAACTCGTGCTGCTAGAAGAGATAAGACAGATTCGAAATCAGTGAAATAGGGAGGAAACATTCGACCTAACCATATTATAGGGGGGGCAATTGCCTCTATGTCTTTGTCAAGAGCTATGAATGAAAGCAGGGGAGTGAGTTTAATAAAAGAAGGGGATGCTAGTCAGAATCGAAAGTCTCATTTGCCACTAAAAGAACCACCCGTTTGTCACATACCTAGTTGGCAGAAGTCCTTGTGTGGAGATACCAACTTTATGAAATGTTAGGGCAGAAAGAGGTCTTTAATCATAGTAGTAGCAGTCAGGTCTTTCCTTCTCTCATTCCGCCTTTACCTAAGAAAGCATTCAGGCTTTGAATTCCGTCTTTATAGGCTAGCTAATGACTACCCTCGCTCGAACTCAATCTCATTCAAGCTAAATCGAGTTGGTATTCAACCTAAAGAGATTAGACGAAGTTATTCCTTATATCTCATATCTGCTTTCGTGGTAAACTCCCCGAGGGTGGTAGAGAGGGGGACTTTGCCCTGCTATCGGATGAAAGGGCGAGAAGCCACTTAATCAACATAGGGGAAGAGGACCATAGTCCTATTAGGTATTAGGCTCCGACACTAAAAGACTAAGGAGCTCACAGACTATAAAGGTTAGGAGATAGTTTAATTGGTCAAGCTTCTTTTCATTCAGGCGGAATATTAAGATAGAGGCTTCCTACTTACTCGATATAGCCGTAGGGAGAGGATAGGCCCCCATCGAAAGTAACTGAAATAGCCTATAATATATAGGATTCCTGCCTTAAGAAATAGCATAAGACAGAAGCGAGGAAAGGCCCCACTATAGATAGGGCGTGAATTTTCATATCCTCGAGTAGGATTTGAACCTACGCAATTCTTTATTGCCGCTTGTTGAATAACAGCAGACCGCTCTTCTAAAAAAAGTGAGCTAACGAGGTGAAAAAGAAAGAAGAGAAATTGGGCCATGTTTCCCGAGAGAGGTCGCCTTCTCTCAGGCCAGCAGTCGACTAGAAGTAGAAGACTGCTCTATGCTTACTAAGAAGCCTTTCTTCTCTGTTTCCTGGGCTCTGCTCGCTCGTCTACGCCTAGGCTTTTGTCTCACAGGCTGGGCCCAAGAATTTCATTTTTAAATTCCTTGCCTGCATTAAGATTTAAAACTTGTCGTCAAAAAAATGGAAATAGTGAATCAAGATCTAGATGGATCCCTATCTTTATCTCTATCCACGGAGATACCTATCTATATGGAGCTATCTATGAATCGATCTAGACTATCCTCTATCCGGATAGATATGTCCCTATGAGCGACTACGCCGATCTTTATATGTTTTGGCCACGTCCGTTTCCGCTCCGAAGAAGAAGGTTTGGATCTTTTAATCTTATGTCGTGAGGGATGTGACCTATGTTAGGTCCATAAGATACCACAGCTTTTAGTGTTCTATGATTCGCCTCCGAATAATGAGTAGGTAGTTCGATCCTTTTTCTTTTTCTCTTCATAGTAAACTGATGGGGGGATGCGGAGCAATAGGTCGAATTACTATATAAAGAAGAGTTGTAAACTATAGGACTTCTTGTTCGGGTAGGAAGATTTCGGTTTTTCTCGTTCCTTCTCTTCGATAAGAATAGGGATTTGAAATGATACAAATTCCTCTTCATTCTGTTGTGCTCAGCGAAAGAACTGCCTAAGCATACTTTTTCGGATCCAAACTTCTTTGTTCTTTCTAAGTCTTCTTCTTGCATAGAAGAACGCAACTGTTGCAAAAACCGGGATTTTAGTAGTAGGCGGCATCCCCTCTTAGTTTTGAGTAGGCGGAACCATTCTGTTTTGGTTCTTCTCCACATTCTTACCGGGTGATCCAGGAATTTTCCTATTCTTTTTTCAACTGATATTTCGATATAGAAGGATCTCCTTATTTCTTCGATTTCTACTAAGGCTCTCGCATCATTTTCTTGAAAAGATATTATATCACCGTGGGACACTTTAAAATGAGTAATGCTTACCATTCCATTATTCACACAAACCCTTCGATGGCTTATCGGCTGCCTTGCTTGAGGAATAGTTTCACGAAAATGGAGACGAACCGGAATAACGTCCGATCTTGTTTCTGGATTGAGTGGAAAAGGGATATATGAAGTTCGTTCTGTTCCTCTGTGCATCTCTGTGATGGGTAAATCTCCATGAAAAAGGGGCAACTTTCGTGTAGTTTGTGATTGGATGTAACTGTTAAGATTTTCTCTCGAATAAATCTTTCTCTTAATAGATCTCTTCTTGTTCCTCAATCTTCGGAGAATGCGGCGTTGTATTATTGTAAGTTCTCTGTTCC
>JAUMHB010070851.1:0-13269 GCA_032359685.1 Pittosporum tobira | reverse complement strand
TGACATTCTTTTTGTCGGATACCCCAAAATATTATATTTATAAAGATAAAATTTTAAAATATCGGGTTCTTACATTTTGAATTAAACTTTTAACCAAATAATCTTAAATTAAGTTCGAACCGCTTTGTTCTATTTACAGCCTTAATTTGTACAGAGGTTATTTTCCAAACAAAGACTCAAAAAATAAAAAAATAAATAAATAAACCAAATTTGTTTTAAAAAATAAAGATTACTTTAAAATTGCAAAATCTGATATTGTCGCCCTTCATTTATTTTGGTAAGCCGCGGGTGATTTTCTGTTTTAATGTAATGGAGTAAATATTCAATGTATGATCTCACTCACATTATTTGCAAAAAACGCTAGATTCTTCTTTCACCGCATAAGTATGTGTTACGAGTTTTAAATAATTCAAGGATGAGTATGTCACGAGGCAATAAATTCCTACAAATTTCCAATAAATATGCCAAAAATTCAAATATACGTTCATGATCTAATTCTTGATATGTTCGCATATTCAGTTAAAATCCGTTCCAATTTTTTTTTTTATCAGTTAAAATAATACACCAATTTTGTTGTAACTTGTAAGACGGCAACCAAAGGTTAAACAACTCAAAGAATGCAGTAGTGGTTAAGATTCTAAAACCTAAAACTTTCAATCAAGTTGTACAAATGTCAAAGTCAATAGTACAACTGAAGAAGCAGCAGACATACGAAATCGAGGCTTCAAACTCCCGCACATATACCAAAGACAACTTCTATGATTATGAAGGAAACGGTTGGTGGAGTTGGGATGGACCAATGCAAAAGTTCATAGCCAATAATTACTACAAATAATAAGCACCAAAATTAATTAAATAAATAGAGGTAGACTCCGCTCATTTTACTAAATGAGTTTTATTTGATAGTGTAAATTAATACAATATTTTTAAAAAATGGACTAGAAGTGTTATGTGTTAATTTTATTTGAAAATATATTATCAATATGCGCTAATTTTTTAAATGGATTTTGGCGAATAAATAAAACAATTAGAGTGGTGAGAATAGTTTGTTTAGTATGAATTCAAATTTTCTGCATCACTCTAATTTGTCTTATATTATATTTTTTTGTGTAATTGTCACATGTGATACACTATAAAATAAGCTGATAAATATTATCTCTCGTTCCATTTTATTTGTCATAGTTTTTCTTTTAGCTTAACTATATATGGTTTAGACCGATTTCCGCATAACTATATATGGTTTGGACCGATTTTCACATTATCACATGTGGTTTAAAGCACGACACATAACCATATGTGATTTTGAGATTAAATGAAACTATTAAATTTTGCTTAATATTGTTAAATCTGAGTGAAATATTACTAAATCACAGTTGATGATGTGTCGATATTCTAAATCATAGATGGTCATTTAGGAATTAGCCAAAACTATAGGTGGTAAGAATTGTGGTTTATTTCACATTAAATTTAAAGACGTTAAAGTAAACTTAACAGTTTCAAAACCAACGTGGCTATATATCGAGTTTTAAACCACAAGTGAGCATGCGTAAATCATCCTAAATCACACATAGTTAAGTGAATTTTATCCTAATTTATTTTTCACATTCTTTTAATGTATTTTTTTTGGTCAATTTTTTCCAACCCTACCCCTATTATAATTAGTCAACTATTTTCATTAGAACAATTCTTTAAAAATATGAAACTCATTATTCTTATCAAACTTTATATCTCACTTTCTACCACATATAACCAAATATTTTCATTAATTCTCTCACTAATAAGATACAAGAAGGTATTTAAGAGAAAGCGTTATTTTTTTTAATGGACATACATTTTATGATTAAGACAGATAAATTGAGACAAAAAAAATGTGATATATGTAACCGAGGGGGGACAAAAAGACTAACAAATGATAAAATAGATGATAGTATATTCTATTTGTTTTAAATTAAAAAACTAATTATTAAGATAAAGTTCTAATCATCTGAGTCAAAAATTGTTTTAAATTATTATGTAAATATCAACCCAAGTTTTTATATTTATATTTGTTTAATTTACGGAGCTCTTTTAACTCATGTTGCTTAAAAAAACTGTAAAATACAGAGACAAAAGAAATATTAGTAATTACATACTCTTATAAAATATATTGTGTGAAATATTTGATGTCTAGAGAAGTTTTAGGGAAAGCGTGTGAGGGGATGGGGTGTTTAGGAAAAAAAATAAAATAAATAAATAAATCATTTACTTTTATAGAATACTATCTTGGAAAGTGGGGTATTTTGGAATCTTTTCCTGCATGGAGGTCGAAAAAGGAAAGTTGCCCGAAATTAGAATAGAAAGATTTGGTAAGAATTTCAAGATTTTATCAATAACTAATCAATCACTAAGAAAGAACTACGAAAGACCAGCATAAGAGGGAGAAAGACCGTAGGACTTGCGAAAAAAAAAAGGAAAAAAAGAGGAAGACCGTAAGCCAAATAGTCAATACATACATAAACCGGTGGCTCCGGTCACTTTCTTTATAAACCCCCCTCCTATAAACACACACTCTCTCCCTCAAGAATTTCTCCTTCGCCGATTCACAACTTCTGTGAAGAAAAATGGCGGTAAGTTTAGCGTGACTTCAACTTTTACTGCTAATTAAGCAGTAAAGAATATGATTAACTGGTTTATACTTGTGCTGTTTATTGAATTTTGTTTAGGTTATTGCGTGGTTTTAGTATCTTTTTTGGTTGGAAAATATGGGTTGTTTGTAGACTATGCTGAGTGATTTTGATCTGTTTGTTGAATCATATATTATTTTATATTTATTTCTAAAATTGTTTATTTTTGTATAATCCATCAATGAGCAGAATTCACCTGTTTTTGCTTGGAAAAATAGAAAATATTATTTGTTTGTAGACTCTGCTGAGTGATTATGCTCTGTTTATTTGTGTCACATACTTACAAAAACGAGTTGCAAAATTTGTGAGGCCGAAGAAAATCATGCCTAAAGCTTCTTCTGTTCTAGATTAGATCAGCTGGTAACACATCATTTTCGGTTCCAAGTTGACTGCTAATTCAGAGTTTTCTTGAGGGTTGTTACTCTGTTATAGAGGTAGAAGGTAGGGTTTATATAATTTTTACTCATTTGTTGGTTTTTTTAATTTATCCATCTTTTGTCTCAATTCAGAATAGGTATTTAAAATCGTTTTATTGAGACGGAGGTGAGAAATTCCTTATTTACTCAATGCCCTTGTGAAATTATTTTGTGATGTTAAATTTTAACATTGTGTCATCTTATGGTAGAATCGTTAATAATTGAACTATTTTTATGGGACAAAAAGAATTTACAAATGAAATTTATTTTTGTTGAACAAAATGAGTAGAAGAATGTAGTCTTGTTATGGTTGCATTAGCGTCCAATTGTACCAAGATTTGGCAACTGAGAAAGCGACGACAATGTTCCTTACGCGGTTTACTTTGACCAGGCGCGAAGGAGTAATCCAGGTGGGAAAATGATAAATCCAAATGACCCCCAGGAGAATCCGGACATGTTTCCAGCTCAAGCTCCACCTTCCAGAACCGAAAACGCACCTGAGGAAGGCCGCAGAGCAGTTAGGCCAACAACTCATGAACGTCGAGCAAGCAGGGAAGATCGTGATCTGAGGAAGTTTAATGAAGCCCCACCCCGTAATGACATTGTGGGACATCGTCAGAATCGTCGGGGACATGGATCAGAATTGGATCACCCTGTAAGGAATAGTGCTAGATCTGAGTACAGCGTTGACCGGTCGCCACTCCATCCACAGTACCAAGCAAAACTCGCGGGGAAGGGTAGTGCATCTCCTGCTTGGGAAAGCAAGCACTCGTATGATAGTAGCCATGGTACACATGGAAGATCCCGTATGAAGACAGCTTCTCGAGGAAATGCATCTGTAAGTTTTCCACATTTATGGCCTTATGTGTTTTACTCATTCTCTTACAGAAAAAGAGTCGGTATTTAAATTTATCTTCTTTTTTTTTTTTTTTTTTTTTCCATTTTGCAATGTCAGCCCGATAGAGGTGCTGTAGTTCCTCGATTTGGCGATTGGAGTGAGAGTAATCCTGCATTAGCCGAGAATTACACTCACATTTTCGACAGGGTGCGGGAGGAAAAAATATCTGGCTCACCAATGGCATCAAGCATAAGTACTGACCCATCTTACACCAACACACAAAAGCAAAATAACCGCAACAAATACAAGGTTTGCTACGTAATATATGCTATATTTATTTCACTAAAATAGTTTCATTTGCAAATTTTACCAACATTAAGGATATATACTTTCTCCATCTCAAAACAAAAGAACATTATTGACTTTCAAAAGTCAATTTCAACCCTTTTCAAATCCGAATTGAATCGAATTCTATTATTTAAAAAATAAAAAAATAAATAATTTAATACTCAAATGAATTCGTATAAATTTGAATTTGAAAATATTTTAAATTTACTTTTGAAGTCAATAATCCTTTCATATTATGAAGCAAAGTGATATTTCATTAACATCACAATTTCATTAACACGGTGACATGATATAGTGAAATTATGATATTAAACTTTGAGAAAATTGTGGTCGTGTGTTATATTTTATGGTTATAAAAAATGAGACTTTATTCACAGAACAAACAAACAAACAAACAAACAAAAAGTCCGGTAACAAATCTATTTTGGTGGAACAGAAGGATTTTATTCTACGTAATGCATAGAGACTTTGCATTATAATTGTGTTTTTTCTTTTCCAGTCACAGAGCAGATGCTTTCCATGCTTTAGAAAATAAAGAAGGAAGCAAGGACTTACACGTACGTGCTTATATATACAAGCTGTTCGGAACCTGTAAATAGGCTCTGTCTACGACTCTTAAGTTCTGAATGTTATGCTGCATTCTTTCGTATCTAGTCGTGTGCTGCTTCGTAATAGCATTAGGATTTTTTCGGCTTGTTTATTAGTATGCCATTGAACTATAAGTGGCTTATAAAAAATTTAAAAAAAAAAAAAAAAAAAAAAAAAAAAAAAAAAAAGAGATTCAGATTCAGATTCTTCTATATGTTCCGTTTGAATTTCCATAATATGTTTGTGTTTATTTATTTTAATAGATGGGAGTATTTATTTTTGTATTTTGTGTAATGTTGTGAGAACTTTAATATTTTTTTGAATGCTTAAGGGCTCGTTACCAAGAAATTGTTTTCCTCTTCAATGAACAAGTCCTAAGATATTTTGGGGAAATTTTGACGTTAGTCATAATTAAGCTTATATTCCTAAATTAGCAATTGCTTTGAAGTTTGCATCTTTTGATTTTAGACTTGTTTAACACAACTTATTTCATAATAGATTATAATCGTTTATTTGTTAATAGTTATTTTTTTTAGCTAAAAAAAAATAATACTTATTGACTAATTTTTTAAAATAAGTTAGTAATATTATTATACTTAACCTATCAAAAAATTTTAATTAATAAAAAAAAATATTA
The DNA here is from genome assembly GCA_032359685.1 of Pittosporum tobira. NCBI lineage: Eukaryota > Viridiplantae > Streptophyta > Magnoliopsida > Apiales > Pittosporaceae > Pittosporum > Pittosporum tobira. Next base: position 7,779 of record JAUMHB010070851.1, on the reverse strand, counting down.
ATTTAAAAATAATTAACTTTTAAATTTGAGTTATAATCAATTCTAATAATTGAAAAAAAAAAAGATATTAATGTCGTAAGTGCAATTGAATCCATTTTCTTGTAGTTGTTGGACGTATGTAAAGCATTATATGTATATATATGTTGTATGCAAGTTTTAACTTTTTCAATATACACACACACGCACACACACACACACTAATTAAAGAGAAAACAGGAAAAGATCACAAGCTCTCTGGTAAAGCACGATTAAAAGAAATTATGTTGCCTCATTTAATTCATTGTAAAATTATTACTGCACTTTCCTGTAAAACTATGTTTGTGAGTTGTGGAAATTAATGAAAAAAAAAGAAAAGTGATAAAAAAAAGTGAAATTTTTTATCTTTTTATATCGTTTGTGAATTTTGTCATCTATAAAAAATAAAAGAAAATGAAAGAAAAATTATCACATTTTATTGGCATAAGTGAGAAGATTTGGATAGAAAAGAAAAGGAAGTAACTCAAATTTTTACAGTTCCATTCTTATCCTCACTTTTGTAATTTAACAAATTTATATTTACATATCACGTCATCTCTGACTATAATAATATATATTTTTAAATATTTTTTAAAATTTTAAAATATAGTATAAAAATATAATATTTATTTAAAATAATATTTTTAAGTTAAAATATTATTTATTTATATTTCAAATTGAACAGATATTAAAAATATGATATTTAAATATATAAATATAAATATAAATATGTTATTTATTTATATATTGATAAAGTTTTAAAATTATATTTTTAAATAAAAATATATTATTTATTTATATTTTAAAAATAAATAAGTATTTAAAATATAATATTTAAAAATAAAAATAAAAATATATTATTTATTTATAATATTTCTTGCTTTAATTAGTTTTATGTCATTTTTCTTTATATCCAAACTTACAAATAAAGTTTAAGAAATTGAAGGGTAAAATGGTAACATGACATATTTTCTTTTATTTTTAACTCACAAACACAAGAAAAAATTTATTTTGTTTTCTATTACAAACTCACAAACATAAGAAAATAAAATTTATAATTTTTCGTTTCGTTTTTTTTCTTTTCATTTCTTTTATTTACTTCAAAACTTACAAGCGGAAGAGTTATCATTTTCGTCCAAAGTTTTGAAAATTTTAAAATAATACTTTCTTTGTTTTACAGAAAACGAAATCATTTGATTTTTCACGAAATAGTTTGATTATGTGTAAATTATCTAAATTATTCTTAATAATATTATAATTTAAATAGTGAAGTACTAGTAATTAAAATAGTGGAGTATAATATTGATATTATAATTTTAAATAATGAAATAATAATTGAAGTGATGAGCCATAATCTTAAAATAATAAATGAAATAGTAGACCATAATGTTAAAGTAGTAAATGAAGTGGTGGACTATATTTAATAAAATAATTTAGACAATTTATATTAATTATTTTTTAAAAAACAAAATATTATAAATTTATATCTATATTAAACAAAATATTTTTTAATAGTGGACTATATTCAACGTACTTTATTTAAGAACTGTTGAGGTTTGTACCGAAAAAAAAAAAAACTGTTAGAGGTTTATCTCCAGAATTCGAACTCTCTTAACCACTCCATAAATTCAGCGCCAAAATTTGGCGGTTTGTTGAAATTTTGAAATTTCATTTCAAATCAAATGGTAATAATTGAACATCTCCAAAAGAAACCTATACGATAACAAACTCAATCTCTCTCTCTTCTCTCACACACACGAAGAATCCAGATTTAAAGCGGCAACAAGTTTGAATTTGAAGAACCCTACTCCCCTCAAATTCAGTCATATCCCAGGTAAAACCCTAATTCGAGCTTCAATCATTTCTCCCCATTCAGTATATCCAAGTTAATTTGTCGATTTTAAATAGATCCCCAAATTGCCACTGTTCGCAGAGGTCCTGATCTGTTCATTCATGAACCCTTGATTGCCTTACTTGCAAAAATTGGTTATTAATTGAAAATTAGAGTACCCCAATTGGGTAATTAGGTCAAGTAATTGTCACTTTCTGAGAAGTCCTGATCTGTTTATTCATGAGCTCCAGATTGTTGTACTTTCCAAGCTAGAATCTTCGCTGTAAGTTTGAGTACCCAATTGACTAATTATGGTGAGGGAGCTAAGTATTGAATCATTCTACACTAAATTACGCAAATCCGCTATTGCGTCGGCTTCTTCCACTCCTTTGCTTATATTCCCCTCCACTTCTGATGTGGATTCACTATGTGCTTTAAAGATTATAGGCCATGTTCTTGAATCTGATTCCGTTAGATACGCGTGTTATCCGGTGTCAACCTTTAAGGAGATTCACAAATATGCTGGCCCTAGTTTGTGTTCTTTAGATGTTGAGCCCATTACAATTTTGTTAATAAATTGGGGGTGCCATAGGGATCTTAGAAAGGTTCTTGAAATAGGGCCGGTGGCGCGTGTTTTTGTGGTAGATAGTCACCGGCCTATTCATTTGCATAACTTGAGCGAGTCTAACGATCGAGTTGTTGTGTTATATACGAGAGATGATGAGCTTCAGGCTGATTTGGCCTATGATTTTGATGTTTCGACTTTGGCCAATGCGAGTGATTTGGCTAGTGATGACGAGATTGAAGAGGATTCTGATAGTGATGACGAGAATGAGAGTGATGGTGAAGAGGAAGATGGAGGTGGTTTGAGGAAAAAGAGGAAGGTTTCAGATGAAAGTGAGACTGACCCAGTTAAGATTTTTAGGAAGTTGAAGAAAGAGTATTATTATATGGGCACTTTCCATGGGAAGCCATCTGGGTGTTTGATGTATGAATTGTCCCATTTTTTGAGGAAGAACACAAATGAGTTGCTTTGGTTGGCTTGTGTGGCTTTGACTGACCAATTTGTTCACGAGAGGTTAACAAATGAAAGATACCAAGCTGGGGTAATGGAGCTTGAGCAGCATATTAACAGCTCAGGGAATTTGGATGCTGTTAATGTGGTGACTCTCAAGGATGGGACTAAGGTTTCTGCACCCGATTCTTCTAGAATTGCATATGAAGATGAGCCAAGGCTAATGTTGTTACAAGAATGGAACTTGTTTGATTCTATGTTGTGCTCATCGTACATGGCAACAAAATTGAAGACTTGGAGTGACAATGGGATGAAAAGGCTTATGCTTCTTCTTGCTCAAATGGGATTTGCACTTGATGAGTGCAAACAGAAGTTCCAGTACATGAGTATTGAGATCAAGCGGAAAATGAAGGCTATGTTTGAACATTTTTTACCAGAGTACGGCCTCACAGATTTTTACTACAGAGGTTTTTTACTGCTTCATGGGTATAGCTCAAAAATCTCAGCAGCAGATGTTGTATATGGAGTTACTGCACTCTTAGAGTCATTTGTGGAATTGGACGGCTCCTGTGCGTCCAAACTGTTTGGGGTGGCCTATGATTCATTGTCCTTGAACAAGCTTGAAAAGCTGGAAAGAGGAATGCAGCATGCTATCAAGATACAAAGGGCGATTCTTAGACAAGGAAGTGCAGCAATTATGAGGAAGGGTTCAATTAGAAGTGGGAGTAAATTCAGGTGGGTAAAACTTGAAGATTCGGCGGATGCAAAGCTGTTAGGCTACCCACAGGCTCTAACAAAATTTGGGTATTTTCTGATGGATGCCTTGCAAGAGAAGGGAGCAAAAATGAAGCCTTTGATATGTGTTTGCTATACTCAAGAGCGAAACAAGGTACTGATGGTTGGAGTTTGTGGGAAACCACGGCTTGGGGCAATTCAAGGGAATGCATTTGGGATTGCTTTCAGAAATGCAGCTGAGGAGACTGGAGCTGAGTTCTTTCATGAGCTGTTTGAATCGTCATGGCTAGTTTTGGATGCAGTTGCTGTAAATTCATTCATGATCAGGTTAACTGAGAAGCTATGGTGAAGAAATTTAGCTGGTAGATTATCTAGAAAAAAGAAAAAAAGTTTTTTTTTTTTTGCTTTATATTTGAAGTTTTTTCCTGTTTCTGTTGTAATTGTTTCTTCAGGACTAGCGTCTTTTTTTTTTTCAGTCTAACTCGTTAATTCATAAATGAGAGATCAGAAAGATCTGTCATCCATTTGATGTAAGAAGGATGTTCAATTTCTTGTGTTGTGATATTTCTCGTAAACATCAACTGAACTTGGTTTGCCGGTTGATAATATGCAAAATTGTTCACATTGTTTGATATGAAAGTAGAAAGCTTGTGTTTCTAAAAGTTCCTATTTTGAGGCATTTATGCTAAATTGGCTAAGAAATCCGCTTTTCTTCTACGTTTGATATGCTCAAGTGCAGATTGCGACTATTTTCTGACTTGGGCTGCTGATATTTGTTTGGTTAAAAGGAAAAGAAAAACAACAACAAAGACACCAACACAACCAAAGTATTAGATTTTCTCACTCTTATATTTGATATTGATTGAATACTAATCACTTATTATGTTTTGTTTTAAAATATGAGATCACAAGTAATTTAAATATTGTTCTAAAATAAACATGTCAAGCAAATTGTTGATTTTTGTGAAATTATCATTGGCCTAAGCACTTCCTTAACATAAGATATGAAGTCATTAGTTTTGTAAATCAATATTTCATGTTGAGTATGCATATTTTTCTCAAAATAATTTGATACTTTCATAAAGCCCCTTCACGTATAATGGTGAGACCCCTTGCTCTTAATGCTATAGAAGAATCTTGATGTATCCTCCAATTCAGTGGATATACAACGATTATAATGATGCACTATAATTATAATTAATTTTAAGTTATTTTTATAATTGTATTTGTCGAAATGCAATCGGAGTCGAATAATATATCTTTTTTGCTTGTAGAAATTTTAAATTTTTTTGTGTATATATATATATCATTTCACTTTTTATATTTGTACGTAATTTTAAAAAATGCTATTTCTAGAAATGTATAAAAAAATATATTTGCGTACTACTGTGAACAATGAGCTGTAAGAATTCAAAAGTAAAGCGAATAAAACTCTCAAAATTTTAGTTATTTGCAAAATAATTTTATTTATTTTGAAACGGAAATAATACATTGTGGGTGCAGAAACTTATTGACTGTGGGTGACCCAGCCCAATAAGATGTGAGCTCTGGGCTAAAACATAGTTGGTTCAGTCCGTGATGGCTCGGTCTGTGGGTAAGCCAACCGCAGGCCCATGGCGCGGTACGTCTTCTCAGTGTAAACTGATTTTTTTTTTTTCAAAAAAAAAAAAAGGAAACCATAATCTGTAGCTCATCTTCTCTACGTAACCAGTGACTCATCTCTTCTGTACGTAACGAGTGTCTAAAACCCCTTTTTTATCCTTCCACCTGTAAACTAAACATGAGTTAGACGAGACGATCATAAAGACTCTACATTTTCATCGTGTGTTCTGTTCAAATTTTAGGTATTGTTTTTGATCTATGAGTCTATTTGCAACGTGTATTTTGATCAAAATTTGTTCTTTGAGTTCCGATTTTGTGCTTGGAAGTTCAAGAATTGATTTTTACAAAAAAATTCAAATGCTCTGGACGATTTGAGCTTGAAATTTGAAATCTTAACTTTAATGCAATCGTGTAAAATCGGCGTTGTTTATTTTACTTTATGGTGCTGCTTATTTAATTTTGCCATGATTTTAAGTTTTATTTTGTAAAAGGTGATATGTTAACTAATTTCTAATTTTACAGTGTTACTGGTTGTGGGTTCACCTTTATTTTTTTTTGGATTTTGGACATAGTTGTATGCTAATTTTGGGGCCAAAGTTATGTGTGATAATGATCTCATAATGCTGATAGTCTCGATTTACCAAGTCCATTCTTTATGAATGATTCCAGGATTAGATTTTCAAAAAGTTGGTGTATTTTGCCAGAAGCAGAAACTTTAGCTGAAATAAGTAACTTTGCGAAGACGTGATTAATTCTTCTAGCATATGATTCGTATACTGAAGCTGTATGGAACAGTTGACTTCATAATACAAATGCTTGATGATGAGGGAGCTTGAAGGATATCATAAACTTCAGTGCTAAGACTTAAGCTTACTGCAAATTATAAAATTATATCTGAAACTGGTGTAGGTCTTTATGTTTTCACTTTATTTTGGGGTTCATAAGTCTTAGAAGGAGCATAGCTGGAGGGAAAATCTTTGTTTCTGCATATGTTGCAAAACGACGCCGTGATTGAAATCTCTTTTGTATTGATATGGTTTGTTTGAATGTCTCCTTTGAAACGTGTGAAATTGTATTGTTTTTTAAGGCTTCCGTAAAGAAACAGACTAATACTTTCTACCTAAAATTTGTATTTTTCTTATGTTTTGACGGGGGTTGTGGAAACATACAAAATGCTTCTAATAAATTATATGGAAAAATGTGGACTTTCAAGCTTACCATTTTTAGGTAATGAGATTGCACCTAATGCTTTGTGGGAGGTACATATAGTCATTAATGGATTAAATGATTTATTGTAACTGAAACGTTGATGCAGCATTCTAGTGGAAGAATATCTCTTCTTCAGTTACTGAAAGAGAAATCTGTACTAAATTGAGTCACATTGAAAGTCCTTTCTTCTCTTAACATATCTCATTTAATTTAATCAAGATTTATCTATTTAGGATTGAAGAATGTCATTTGGCTGACTTTCTTCTCGTTCTTTATGTAATGATGAATTCAATAGCAAAATTATACTGCTTGAGCTCAAATTGGGCTATCTTTTAACAAGATAAATTAATGCATATTGAACTCTTTGTTTCACTCAAGTAATTTTCTTGTTTATTGTATTTCATTTATTGACCTTTTAAGGTTTAATATTGGCTGTGGGTCTACCATAATTAAAAATAAAAAACACAATTCATTTTGAAAGTTCATCAATTAATTATTCAATAATTTTGGTCACGCTTTAGGCATTGTGTGTATGAATATGAATCCAATACTTATGCATGAATAAGTTTTGATCATTCTTCCTTGTTCATGATCAGGCATTTTGAGGGTGCAATATCTGATTAGGAAGTAACTTTATCATGAGCACCCATGAAGCATGGCATCGAGTTGCAACATATGCGAGGAACACTAGGCGGAGGAAGGCACTATTGGATCTTAATGTTACCCCACCTACTGAGAACCGGGAGCAGGAGAATGTGGCATCAGCTCGCACCGGGCCTCAAAATGGTCCAAGTGTTCAACAAGGGGGCTCTACTTTACCTCCACCTTCACCTCCACCTCCACCTCCACCTCCACCTCCACCAATTGATGTGGAGGCATTTGATGATGATGTTATTATATCCTCCCCCAGGGCATTTGCAGAAGTATGGCTTCCCTTTCTTATTTAATTGCTTAAGATATATATATATATATATATAAATATATTGTTTGTGGGTGTTCTCTTACTAATACTAATTATTTTATGGTAGGCAAGAAACAACTCCAGAAGAACTCGTGGACGGGCTCTTGTTGTTAATGTGGAATCTGGTAATTTTATTGAATTATTTTATTTTTAAATTTTAGCTATGGGCCTATGGCTACTGCCAACAATTTTCTTTGAGTGGCTAATTATGCGGATCATTAATCTACAGAAGGATCCATAACCATTACAGAAGGGCCCGTAGTCAATACAGGAGGCCCATCATCTAGGGCCGCTCCTAATAGGCACAGCAAGCGTAGAAGAGTTTCTCTGAATCAAACATTTATAAACTCTGACCAGTACATAAATGTGGAAGAAAGTAGCAACGCTGTGGTAATAAAAACACTCCTTTAT
>JAUMHB010070840.1:0-13269 GCA_032359685.1 Pittosporum tobira | reverse complement strand
CCCAACCAGAGATTGAATTGGGGATATCTAGCAAAATACTTGTAAGCATTAATTTCCAACATTTTGAAAATTTAGTTGAAAGCTACAACTCTTCATCTGTTACAACATGTTTTTGTACACAAATAAGAGATAAGGGAGGGGAAATAGTACCTCACATCTCCCAAACTCAGACATTTCAGTATCAAATACGGGCCTAGAAAAATGTGAATCACGAGAAATTCTTTGAAACAACAATAAAAATCTATCCCTGTACAAAGTGGCTTTTGCAGAAGCATCGCCGTGAATCGGAAGCCTCCCTGTATGTCTAAAGTCAAAGATTTATTTACTAACAATATGCAGATAATTGAAAGTGTAATTAACAGTTTGAATATAACCAAAAATCATTAACATTACTCACACAGGCATTAAACTTCTCTTCACGTTGGCTAATTTATTACTGTAACGTTTGGTTCTTTCTTTCGGATTATTATTACGAAATTCAATTGGTGAAAAAAAAAACTAATTTAAAAATTAAAAAAAAAAAGAGACTATTATGACATTCGACAATTTCTATCTTTTGGGAATTGAGTAAAACAAAAACTCAAAGAAAGAATTTCACTATTATTACTTTTTTTAAGCAAGATGTATACATCAGCCTAATAGCTAAACAAAACAATAATCTTCAGTTAAGAACATAAGATTTTCCATAGCTTATGATCATCCAAAAATAGTGACTATTACATTTTGCTTCATAATTAGACAACTATTCTAATGAATCACAAATTTGGTTCATTCGACAAATCGCCGACAGTCTGGCACAAGGTTTGAGCACAGTTTCACAAATTAAAGAAATTAAAACAATCAAACACTGACTTCATTTCCAATAATGAAACTCATTTGGATAATCACAATGAACACATTTTCAGGAATAACCAAACATTATCTAATAATATCTCCTACTCCAGATAAGGAAAAAATTAGACAGAAAAAACAAATAAATGAGTAATACATACTCTGAGAATATCTTTTTGATGGTATCATATCGAAATTTAGGGATGTAGAAGGCGTCAATTACGCGGAGAGAAGCAGTGCTGCTGCAAGAAGTAGCTGGGATATCCTCAACGGCTGCTTCAGCTTCCAATAAGAGGCTTAACACACGATTCACGTCTTCCTTTCCCAGTATTGACGATTTTACTGCAATTGTAAATTATAATTAACAAATATTCCCTCTATTCCACAAAATAAACCTCATTTCTCAATTTTCTATAATTTTTTTGGGGTTCCATTAAAAGAGTTATACCCTCCGTTCAAAAAAAAAAAAAAAACCTCCAGTTCTCAATTTTATTTCAACAAAAGGAGTACCATTGCAATAATGTTATCACGCTACTACCATTGGACTACACACTCCTCAAGGGTAAACATGGAACAAAATCATAACCTCAGTATTCACAAATTTTGAAAATGATACTCGTCTTGTGGAACAAAGAGACTAACAAATACCAGGAAAATGATTCATATTGCAACTCACAATGTTGTGACTCTCTGACATATACTCCATCCTTTCTGAAAAAAGAGTTCCATTATGACTTTTGAGAGTCAATTCACAAATCTTATATTTCTAAAACAAGAAGAAGTCATTTAATCTTAGTTAATACAATCATTAATATTGCGAACTATCTAAAACATTTGCTCATTAAAACAATTTGTATTTCCCAACCTATAATGAATCACGACAATTATGAATCTTAGAAATTCGTGAATTGACTCTTAAAATTCAAAAAGAGACTCATTTTTGTGGACAGAGGCAGTCTATAGTAGGAGGCTTCATAGGGGCCTAAGCCTAACGCATACCCCGTATTGCCAATTTTACATTGCAAATCAAAATTAACAAATACAACATGTGAGAGAAGATGTATTGATGTGGATTGAATACATACAGGATTGGTGTTGGAGTTCATCAAGTAGAATCTCGAGGGCCTCTTCGTGGGCTTGTGGAAATCGGGTCAAGAAAGAGAAGATTTCGGGCAGCGCTTCGGTCCTGAGTTTGTACCTCCTCATATTGAACTTCTTTTGTACTAAATTCCTCATTTTCGTATCCATCTCCCAGCCTTTCTCTCTATTTTCTGCCGAATTGGAATGGATGTGTGAAAATCTGAAAGCGGGAAATGCTACTATTAGCCCTCCTTTATTGTGGGAAACCAACTTGGGCCCTCTTATCTGTAAAAAGGCTGCAATTTTTTCAAATACAGTTTATATTCTATAAATTTATATTTTTACTGTATATCAAATGTACAGTAGAATGTAATCGGTGAAATTTTGTGACGCCCCGATTCCGTACACCTAGTGAACCGGTCGTCAAAATACATTTTCTTATTCCCACTTATTTATTACATTGCAGTGGAGCAAAACATGATACACGTTATAACAATATTTATTATAGAAGTTAAATCCGACAGCTCACTCCAAAACTCCTTTCGCCTCGGGCTAGACAAATCTCCAGTACCGTCTCTACGTCTCGCTCGTTCTATTAATTAACTGCAAAAACATTTCAACATACCAAGAATGAGCAACAAATGCTCAGCAATTTATTTATTTTTTTTGGTCTCATAAGGTTTCAAATTTATTTATTTTAATCTAACCCCTTTCATCTAGGTCTTTCATCTATCTAGTCCCTACGAAAAATCTCAGGAATCCTAAATTCATTATCAGTCACCATCTCATGGCGGCTCAATGACTAACTATTGGTTTACACAACATTAGTTCAACACACAAACCTATACCATGGGTGTTGCCCTTAACTGATCTTAAACTGTCAAATTTCTATCGTTTCCATATGTTTCAAAGGGCAAGAAAATAAAACAAATAAGTTTTTCAGCTCACAACCAAACCAGCAAACATACTGGATTCTATGGTTTTCAAAGTTCATAAAATCCCAGCGGCCAAAATACCAAGCATTCTACAATAAAAGTCCCACCTCTTTCAATCAGAAGGTAGGAAAACAACCCAAAATTTGTCACCTTACACTAACAGCAATTCCAGGCCAAAACATGTAATAATAAATTCTTTTGTTTCTCTCAAATCAAGCCCTTTCACACTCAAAGGCAGCCTAGGCTGCCACCATCTGCCTACCAACAAAATTATCTGGCTGCAATTTCAGAAATCCGGCCACAACATACACAAGCAAATATAGTAATCCCAACACAATTTCTAACAGCAGATTTTATTTTTATTTCATCTTATTCATTTCTTTATTTATTTTTTTATAATAAAAAAAAATAATAGATTTTTAAAATCTTAAAATTAACAGTTTTCAGAATCCGACAATATCATAACTAAGAACCTTGTATCGACGAACTAAAAAAAAATCTTATCATCCATTTTCAGAACTCAACTATTCATGGATTGAAAAGGTTCAACTCCAAGCAAATCGAGTCGATAGTAAACACAACAAGGACAGCTCGGATCGTTTCAAGGAAAGAAACCATATCTTTTGCAAATATTATGAATCTCGGCTAGAACCCATTAGATTCAATACTCAAATTTTTCCAAAACTAACATAGAGCGGCTACTAAGAAACAAATTGAACTACTAGAACTAACCAAGATAAAAATCTGATCTTTTCTTTTCCTTCATCCTTCACAAAATAAGAAAAGTCTACAGTTCCAAAAACATCTGGGTTCAAATTATGAAACAATAGACATTATGCTCAGGTTTCAAGACTTAAAATATAAACTCCTCATTGAAACTTTAGAGTCAGAATCGTGATAATTAGTTCCTAAAACCATAATGTAGAACACATGGACCATAAGTCCCTTCAAAATCCGAAGTCTATATATAAACAGCAGTAGCCAAAATTGTGAGAAGGCTTTCAAGCAAAAGGCTAAAATAGTTTAATTTTACGGGAGCTGTTAATTTTAAGAATTTACCGACTGCACTTTTTTTTTCTTTTTTTTCTTTTTTTTTTAACTTTCAAGTCCATTGGACTTACAGATTATTTTCTGCAATTTCCGGAATATGGTTCAAAATTCAAATTTTCCAAATTCTGCAATGTTTGTAAAATAATTTATAACTTCCTTTATCCTCTTTTAGGCATCCACGCATTATTTAAAACACAAATACACTTCCAGTAAACATTTTATCCAACCATAAGATAGGATTTAGTTTACCAAAATCTAAAAGAACAATCCATACTCAAATGATTTTCTAAGTTAAATGTAACCTTATGCATGCTTGCTACTTTTCCACTTCCAAGAGCTTACTCATCCATCAACAAACCAATAAAACCACTATAACCCCTACAAACCTCAATATGCATGCTAACTTTATTTAACTTATTTTCATCAATCACCAAGCTATATCTTTTTTTTTTTTAAACATTAGAACACATATAGGATTCTAATATCAACATCAAATCCCAAAATAGCAATATGTGTATGATTGTGATATGAATAACAAATTCCAAAACTAGCAAGAGTACCTGTATAGGAATGTCACATGTATCGCAACTATATAAAGATTTTTAATAAACGTTCCTTACTTGATTCTAGTACACAATCTACAATTATTAACCTGAATTTCATAACATGCTACATAATTGTTGATCTTAATCTCAAATTTAAGTATTACTCTATGAAGGGCATGGTCTCGTTGACTTGGAAACATCTTAGGAAAGAAATTGATAACTAAACGAGTAACTTCCAGGAAGATCTCATATATAACTAGAGCAGAGCAAAGCAAAGCAAAACAAAGCAAATCTTCAACACTTGCAATCCGATTTTAGCTTTTAAAACTGACAACTTAAAAATTCAACTCCCAATTTCAACATATAACAGAGCAACTTAGAGTAAACAACAAACAGATAAAATAGAGTTTAGCCGTCAGCCCTTGGAGAGGAAGAGAAAAAGATTCCTTCTCAACCTCATCCGGTAGAAATCTCAGAATTTAACCACCCAATCCGCAATGGATGCACTGAAAATGTTCTACAAAATAAGAATTAGGGTTTAAAAAGAAAATACTCGGTTATAAAGAGTTGAAACAGAGGGGTGCTGGTGCACTAAGCTCGGTGGCATACAACGGGTGTGTCCGTGTGTAATCTGCAGAAGAAGATGAAGAAAAAGCCTAGTTACCTACGTGAGTCAGTCCCTTGTAAATCTTCTAGAGGTTTTCCCTTTTAATTGTATGTCGTTAACCCAAAAGACTGCATTTTTCAAACTTACAAGGGTGAAATTTTGTTACACGATTAGCATAAATCAGAAAGTGACTGGGGAAATCTATAAAATGGAGAAATTTATAGAATGATTGAAAACCCCAAGCACTTCATCTCTAATAAGCATGATATATCTCTCAAAACTAGTTACATACCTCAATAATGTTTCTTCAGTTGACAAACCCGCTTCACAATCAAAATCTCACCTTTTCGGAAGAACCCCAGAGCTTTAAACTCGGAAATTATAGAACCCCAGATCTTCAAAACACTTCGTTAATTCAGATTGGACCCTCCCCCATATCCTCCCAAAGCCCATAAAAGTTCCGTGCCATTTATGAGTGATGAGCCTGAAGGGAGATGGCCAGACACTCCCTCTTTTTTTTTTCTCCTTTCCCTCCCTTTTTCTCGCTCCTTCCCGATCCTTCCCTCAGTTTCTCTCCTTTTTATTTTTTTGTGATCTTTCTAGCGTTTTCTGGTTTATATATATCATACATCTAGTAAAACGAATAATTAATAAACAATTTAATTTAAAAATATTATTTAAAAATTATATCAATATTATACCTTTTTTTTTTAATTTAAACGTTATGAAATCATTAATATTATCCGTTTTCTCAAAAGAGATTTCAAACTTAAAATTACTTGTTATATTATTTACATCACCACTAGTTTCAATAATTTTTATTTTGTCATATTTACTTTTAACTCTTATCCAAATAATTCACAACAAACTTAATTCATAATAATTTAATCTTATAAAAATATTAATCACCTTATACAAATATTATTTAATGTAATTAAAATTAAAAAATTTACATAAATTATTATTTTAAATTTTCGGAGTCTCACAAATTTAGAGCATAATTAACTAACACACACTTCCGTTTTCAAAATTAACGAACTTTCATTTGAAAAAACAATGGGCCAGAGCTAGCAATTAAAAAAAAAATCCCACCTCTCCATCTTTCTTGTCTGTGCGCTCGAGAGAGAAGGGTATATGCCTAATATTCTATCTAATCCACAAAAGAAATCTCATTCGTAAGATTTATCAATTATAAAAATATATTTTATCCTATTTTTACTCCTAAATATAGTGATTATTTATTTAAAAACGGTGTCATCTTATACTAGCATCATTGATGTATTCATACTTCTAACATGTAGCTTCATCCCGCAAATTCCCAAAGATCTATTTTTTCTAAATAAAATTGTATCAAACTGCTGCTTAAAGGAACCCAGTGTGACGCCCCCAAATTTCTACTATCGAATTCATGTGAAAATCGGGTTATCAGATATCACTCTCAGTATTTTGAGTTGTCAGTATTTGACAGCTCGCCCTAATATATTTTACAATAGAATCTTACATACGAATAAATATACATAGCAAAAGCATAAAACTTTAATTATATATAATAATGTCTTACAATAACATGGTACAGGGTACATGGTACGGTACGAACAGAAGTCGTACAAATATTATATTACAATATCAAGTTAGACAAATCTGGGACATCCTAACAATATTCTACCTTACTCTTTCTCTTCGAGGGTTTGTCTCGCTCTACTGATCTATGTACATGCCATTTTGGAAAATCATCGATAATTTTTGGAACAATTACCTCCATACCCCTCTTTATTCTGTCAGTTACTACTTGAACCGAAGTCTTTTATATTCGGATGACTTTTTGGCCGACCCATAAGTTATTAGTAGTCTTATGTGTTGTATTGTCCGTTTGGCTGAAGATAGACGGGTCCAAGACATGATAACGTTACATCTTAATGCATATCGAGAGCCCAAAGATGATTTTCATAATGGAAGTGGAATCTCACAGCGATCTGATATTTCTCCAGTTAGATATTTCTACTTTCATATTTTTTCTACTACTACTACTATTATGTTGTCTCAACATTCTTCATACTTTGCCTGCAACAATTTGGTGGTCGAAATATGGGGAGAAAACTATCCAGATTTACAGAGATTTGCCATTCGAATTTTAAGTTAAACTTGTGATGGTGCTTCAAGTTTTGCACTAAATAGGAGTCTGGCCGAGAAAATGCTCAGGGAAGGGATGAATTGTTTAGAACAACAAAGACTTTGAGATTTGACATTTGTGCATTACAATATGCAATTACGAAATATGGAGTCAACCGAGAACGTCGCAATTGACGAAATTGACCCGATGGATGACTGAATAGTTGAGAATGCATAGGAGGCAGGGTCCTGAAATGATGGTCTGACGTGGATGGACCTGGATGGTGGAGACATGATAACTGGTGGTCCCTCAAGTGTGTGTCTAAAAGAGGAGCCCAACTAATATTATGTTTACGAGCTGTGTCGGAAGAAAAAGGAAAAAAAGTGAATTTTTCATTATTTCTTGTCGTTTGTTTGTTTTGGTATCTATAGAAAAGAAAAGAAAAGAAAAGAAAAGTTAATCCATTTTATTGGTTAGCGTTTTTCGACAAAAGTGAAAAGATTTGGACGGAAAAGAAAAGAGAAAGGCACTCAAATTTTTATAATTTTATTATTGTCCTCACTTTTGTAATTTAACAAATTTATATTTACATATTACTTCATCTCTGACATAATAATATATTTTTAAAAAATAAAAAATATAATATAATATTTAAATATATAAATATATAAAAATATATACTATTTATTTAAAATTATATTTTTAAATAAAAATATTATTTATTTATATTTTAAACTGGATAGGTATAAAAAATATGATATTTAAATATATAAATATAAATATTATTTATTTATATATTGATAGAATTTTAAAATTATAATTTTAAATGAAAATATATTATTTATTTAAAATATTTATTGTTTTAATTTGTTTTCTGATATTCTCTTTTCTATCTAAATTTACAAACAAAGTTTTAAAAAAATAATTATTGAAAGGTAAAATAGTAACATGTCATTTTTTATTTTCTTTTCAACTCATAACACAAGAAAAAAAATTATTCAGTTTTCTGTTATAAACTCACAAACACAAGAAAATAAAATTTATAATTTTCTTGTTTTTTTGTTTTTTATTATTATTTTTCTTTACCTCAAAGCTTATAAATGGAGAATAAAGTTTTAGAAGGAAAGAAATGGAAAAGAATGACGGCCAACTGTGCATTACATTTTTGGTTGAAGGTAGGATTTACTATCTCAGAATGTTGTTACTAGTTTGACTTGGGACCATTTCAAGAATGTTGGGTAACAATATATGCTAGTTATAACGTCATATTCCATTACCATGAGCATTTAGAAGGAGAATATGTGTTATTTTAATTGATAATACTCCATCCATCCAAAAAAATGAATATTAAATTTTTTAATGTATGTAAATTAATAAATATTATTTTTAAGATGAGAGAATCATTATGTATCATATAAAATTTATTTTTTTAAATATACACCACATATTTTTTTTTTAATTTACGTATTTAATATTTTAAATTGGGGCGGTAAAAATTATATTTTTGGTCCTTGCAATTGGGATAGAGGGAGTATTAGTTTCATATGAAAAGACTACGAATTGTTGTCTAAAACAGATGGCAAAACAGAGATAAGACGAAAACTAAAGGTGATTTCTCAGTCTCCAAAATGTAAACTTTAGAATAATAATTAAAATTGGACAAGTGAATCATCAAATTAAATAAGTTAATTTGTTTAGATATATAATGTAACTTGGTTCGCTTATATGCTTTCTTTTTAGATCGGGAATTTGCTTACATATGTAATTATTGTGCTTAGCATGCCATAATTTTATGGTAATAGCATGGCTCACGATATAATACAAGATTCTCACCGATATAATTTGATTATATTATTGTCACATGATATATTCAGTTTTTATTAAATGTAATTATGATAAATTTAACTTTGTATGTCGAAAGCATATAATGTCTCTAGTAATGAGTCTTCGACATGTCCATGTCATATTTCCGGAGCATGCTGAAAAAGACCTCAGATAAATATTATTGCTTGTTTAGGTATGAGATATATAATATTGTTTTTAGTTCTTATTTTTTTATGTAAAAAATAAATAAAATAAAATTTTAATAGTAAGAATAAAATGTTTAATTAATTTTAAAATTAAAATTAAAAATGAGGTTGAAGATAAAATAATCGAAACCCAATTTATGATGAGTAAATATACACAATTCATTTTTATATATTTTTATTTTTAACTTTAATTTTAATGTTAATAATTTTTTTAAATATAAAATTTCATTATAATATAAAATTTTGTTATATTTATTTTTCAGAAATAGAAACATAAAGTATCCAAGTTGACAAGTTGTAATAGGAAGTTCTTGCTAAGGATGAACATAATCACAAATTTCCATTAATGCAACATATTTCTGGGTCCTGATAGTTTCACCTTCGATTCTCTCTGTCATATACCTCGAAGGGTGGATGTGGGGTTTCTTTCTTCTCGGATCAGTGGACTATGTTGTCAGGTGAAAAACCCCTTTAGATCTTCTTTTCTCATTGTTGGTGTATTCTATTTTTCGATCTCTTGCATGTTCATTTCTTTAGATATTGTGTTATTCCACTTTTCTGCCCTCTGCATGTTTAATTATTATTTTTATATATTTATTGATCATTTGTGGAGGATAAAAAATATTTTATCTTGCAATAGGTGTTTTTCTCTGTTGCGTATTCTTAATATTCGTTAGTTGGAGTCTATTTTATTTTGGATATTAAGGTCTGTCAATAGAATTTGGATTTTTCCCTCCTGTTTTTCTGATATTTAGGTTTAGAGCTGCAAGTGGTTAGGCTGTTAATAGTCGCACAGCTGAAAATTTGAAAGTGATTTAGCTACCCTTGCACAATGGGCAAATGGTGAATGCGCGTTTCCATTTTGCAACCCAATTCATTTTTAAGAAATTTCTGGATTTTTCTTTCCTCTGAATTTATGTGTATATCACAATTGACAAACGTTAACATGAGTAAGAAAAGTCGAACTGTCATTTAAGGAGGAAGGAAATGTCATGTGGTTTATAAATAATTTTTTTAAATTACCAATTAAAATTTGATTGAAGTTATTCCTGGATATCATAATGGCTTCTCCATTTGGTTGTTCGGTTATTCATGTGTTACTGTCAAGTGTACATGCATATGGTACACCATTATGATATGACACCTTTAGGCTTATCAAAGTCGCCTTGGAAAATAACACTTACCATAATGGGAAACGCGTAGTTAAAATGCTTTGAGAAGAAAGGAGGCACCTGTTATTTTATATTTTGTCTTTTATATCTGTTACTCCCTCCTTCCCACAAGAAAGAGTACCATTTTGGCCTTTTGAAATCAATTTCTGAAATCTTAAAATTCAAAGCTGATATGAATTCATTTGATTTTTCCGAGTACAATTGCTGTTGCTGTGTAAACTATTCTAGAAGTACCACAAGTTACAAAATTTGTGTTTTTCAGGAGTTAGATGGATTACATAAATTTTGAATGCAAGTATTTTGCAACTTGACATAAAAAAGTCATAACGGTACTTTTAGTGTAGAGTGAAGGGAATATCTATTAGTCAAGAATGCCTCACTTCGGTTGATTTTATTATGTATTCTAAAATAGACGAACAGATGAATAAATTTGTTTCTATTACGGTAACTGTATCTGGAGTTCATCTCCCTAACGGTCCCTTTCCCTTTCCCTTTCCCCTTCTTCTTTTTTCTTTTTTTCGTTTTTTCTTTTTACTTCCATTTTCCCATTAATTTTACCATTTATGAAGCCAAGTGATGGCATTTTTTTCTTTTTACTACCATTTCCCATCAATTTTACCATTTATGAAGTCAAGTAATGGCACATCGGCTTTGTAAGATTGTTGATGCGCTTGTTTCGGAATCTCAGAATGCGTTTATTGGAGGGAGACAAATCTTGGACGACTTAATGATTGCTAATGAGTTTATTGAGGAAAGGCTATGGTCAGGCAAGATGGGGATTATTTGCAAATTAGATATTGAAAAGGCTTATGACCATGTGAATTGGGATTTTTTGTTGTATATTCTAGATAGGATGGGTTTTGGAGACCGTTTGAAGGGGTGGTTAAGGGAATGCATATCAACTGCGCGTTCTTCTGTGTTGGTAAATGGTGTTCTTGCTGGATTTTTTGGAAGCTCTGAAGGGTTGAGACAGGGTGATAGTGATCCTTTTTAACCGCCATTGTTTTTGTTAGTCATGGAGGCGGTAACCAGATTAATGAGAATAGTTGTTGATGCAGGATTGATTCGTGGATTTTCGGTTGGGCGTGTTGAACAAGTAACTATTTCACACTTGTATTTTGCAGACGATACTACAATTCTTTGTGATGCGGAGCAGGAGCAAGTGAGATTTCTGAGATGTGTTCTTCTATCCTTTGAAGCGGTGTCCTGGTTGAAGATAAATGTGAGAAAAAGTCAGTTGATTCCAGTCGGGGAGGTGATTGATATAGATGGGTTGGCAGTGATTTTAGGTTGTTAGGTTGGAGCTCTTCCATCTTCCTATCTTGGTAGTCGTTTGGGGGTTAAACATAAGGCAAAAGCTATGTGGGATCCAGTGGTAGAACGGTTTGAGAGGTGGTTGGTGGGATGGAGCCATAGTTATTTTTCAAAGGGGGTTAGAGTGTTTCATATTTAAGAGTACTCTGTCTAGTATTCCTACATATTTTTTGGTCTCTTATTCAGTTGCCTGTTTTGGTAAAATGAATGTTGGAAAAGATCGCAAGAGATTTCTCTAGAAAGGAATTGATGGAGGAGGAAAGTACAAGTTAGTTAAGAGGAACAAAGTTTGTGCACATATGGATCAAGGGGGATTAGGGATTTTAGCTTATTAAATAAATCTCTCAGAGGCAAATGGCTTTGGCTTTGGTGTTTCCTTTCCGAAGAAAATCAGTTATGGAAAAGGATGGTGCTGCTATGCCTTGGGTTGGATTTGCTTGTGTCGGTCACCAAAACAACTAGAAGTCCTCACGGTCGAGGGGTGTGTAAAGTAATCATGGATGGTTGGGAGGATTTTAACCTTCATGTGACCTTTGTTGTTGGGCAAGAGAGGAGAGTTCGTTTTCGGAAGGACTTAATGGACTTATGGTTAGGCGTGGAGCTGTTGGGAGTAGAAATTTCCTTCTCTCTTCGGGATCACAAGAGATCAAGAGGCTAAGGTGGTTTCTCTATTGTTGATGGGCGGGTGTCCTGGCAACCACTTTTTCGTAGAGAATTTTAGGACTGGAAGAAGTAGAAGGCTTATTATTATGACTTGCTGAGGTGGGTCCACTATGGGAAGGAGGAGATGTTGTGCGCTGGGTTCAACGAACGAATAGTAGGTTTACTGTGAGCTCTTACTATAAGAACCTGCTGGGGCACGGTAATTCTTCTCCATGTAAAAGTGTTTGGCTGGTGGGAGTTCCCACGAAGGTGGCCTTTTTCTCTTGAACAGCTGTGTTAGGGGCCATTTTGACAAAGGACTCCTTATGGCGAAGAGGTAACTTTTTGGTTAGTCGATGCTACATGTGTAAGAAGGAATGGGAGTTGGCAGACCATTTGTTTTTGCACTGTGAGTTCGTTGGGCAGATATTGTCTCTAGTTTCGAGCTTGTTTGGACATCTTGGGTGATGTCGTATTCGGTTTGCGATTTTCTTGAGGCATGCGAGGGTGTTAGACTCTCGAAGGATATCAAAAGGAGGTCGGAGATGATTCCTCACTGTTTATTGTAAGTGTTGTGAAGGGAGAGGAACTGCAGATTTTTTGAAAGAAGGGAGTGTTTGCTGGTGCATATGAAATCCTTGTTCTTGGCCTCTGTTTTTTGGGCTTAATGAACATGCCCAGTTTCTTTGATTACTTTGTAGATTTTGATTTAGCCATGGTGCGTGTGATGGCTTAGGTTTTTAGCACTTAGATCTGATCCCTTCGAGAGTATTTGGCTTTGTTAATCCTTCACGTATACTGCCCGTGTAATGGTTTGGCATCCCCTTTTAATGCATTCTTTTAATAAGATCTTGTTACTTATCAAAAAAATAAAATAAAAAGGAAACTATAAGTAAAAGGATAGGAGAATATCTAGTCATTTTAACAGTTGTAGGTGTTTTTAGAAATTGGTT
>JAUMHB010070828.1:11760-29129 GCA_032359685.1 Pittosporum tobira | reverse complement strand
CCCCCCCCCCCCCCCCCCCCCCCCCCCCCCCCCCCCCCCCCCCCCCCCCCCCCCCCCCCCCCCCCCCATAATTATGTTTTAATATGTAGTACCGATAGATTCTATGGTCTAATGAGGTTCTAAGTTCTATCGATCTACTTGGTGAGTTGGTGCCACCCGATCTTTGGCTCAATTTTCTCTCCCCTTGATATATATATATTCCTTGTTATGGTATTTTTGCATATGATCTCCTTTCAAGGCTGGCTTCGTGTATACTAATAAATGATTGATGAAAAGAAATACTATAATGTTTGTTGATTTATGCTGACACACTTGTACTCTACTGAAAAGATTTCAGTTCAGAAAATCCATTATGCTTGCGCTTATCTCTGCTGCTGCATAAATTCCATTATATATATATATATATATAATGCAATTTGAGATACATTTAGAATTTTAAATTTGAGACTCTAGCGCTTCATATGCAGTTCATCAATTGTTACGCTTTTATTTTAGCTCTTTTCATGAATATATGTGCAATCTAAAAGCTATTCTTCGGTCAACAGTGGTAACTTATGGTATTAATAATTATAATGTTAGATAATAAAATAGTGGTTAGAGTAGTATGACATAACACTAAAATAATTGTTAAAATATTGAGTTATATTTAAATATTTGATAAATTAAAATAAAAAGGATAATTTATTTTATTAGACTTTTTAAAATAAAAATGTTGTAAGAACTCCACGTTAATTTATGGTACTTAAAAGAATCATTGATTACAATAATACTTCATTCATTCCAAAATAATAGTCATTTTAGAAGAAGAAATTTGTTTCAAAATAATTGTCACTTGTAATTTTTTAAGAGAGCATAATAATTTTTTTCCTATATTACCCATAATCTCTCTCATTTTTTTAAAGAGTTTTAATTTCCTATTTTTTTTTCTCTTGCTTACAGTTTTCAATAAAAGATAAAATTAAAATTAAATATTAATACTTATTATTGGTCTTAATCTATAGGTATTAAAACAAAATAATTATTAATATAAAACAGAGGGAGTATAACATTCTCAAGTTTACTACTCCGTATGTTATTATAATTCCACCATCTTGCTGTTCTAAATAAACTATGGCAATGCTTGCGATCCCAAATTATATTATAAATTGTACCATTTTCTACAAATTATACAAACTTTATAATTCAATTTGTGATACATTTAAAATTTTAAATTTGAGAGTCTACCATTACTCGATAAATGCAAAATTGTACTGTAGGTCGAGATCGTGCATGTAAAGCTTTAAGATACATTTACGGTCGACTGAACCATCATTTACAACACGAGTGGTTAATTAATTTATTTATTTAAATAATTAAAAAAAACAAAAAACAAAAAAAAAAGGAAAAAGAAAGAAAAAAACATATATATAGAGAGAGACAGAGAGAGGAGAGAGAGAAGACGCTCCATTGCTACGCGTAACAAAGTAGTAATGTGAATTTGAAACTCTAGACACTGTACAGCTGTGCGCTTCAATCTTATGAGGGTGTACATTGCCATGCTCCTTGAACATCCTCTGAGTGACTTCCAGATTTGAATCTTCGGGTGGATTAGCAGTCTTAGGGGCTTAAGTGTCAGCTGATAATTCTATAAATAGCAAAACATTTGTTGTAATTTCGTTTTGAAAATAACACAATAATTTTGATAAAATAATATCCACATGAATTGAGTGATACTCACTCTTTCCTTAAGACAATATTCGCCCCTTGTATACTGTACAAGATTGACAACGAATTGTCTCCGAAGATAACATGTCAGAAACTTAATCCTCATTAAATATTAAGTGCATAATTAATATTTAATCAAAACCATAATGAGAAAGAGAAGAAATTAAAAATATTAAATATTTCAAGTACTAAAAATATTTAAATGAGTGAATCCACTCATATGTGAAATATGAGTTACTTGAATTGATCTTTTTAGAATGAGGTCACATCTCTTTAAAGAGACATGAATGAATAGATATATCTACTCCATACATGAATAGAAACATCCACTCTATATTAACACATATTCATTACACCTTTTAACTTAACGAGATGTCTTATTTCATTGAACAAATACATCTTTTCATTACAAAAATTCATAATAAATATATTAATATATTTTATTAATTTTAAATTATTGATGATTTTGAAAATCACCAACAATTTTCTCTCATTTTCATAATCATCTAACATTTACCGGTTAACCTTTTTCTTTCATTCCTTAGACATAAAATATATAAGTAATGTGTCTTTCGAATTGAACCTTACATAGTTTAGCATTCACGAATTGCCTGAATTCATAATAAACTTAGTTTTGAATTATGATTCGTATATATGACAACCTTCGATACTAAACATATTTTATATATCATATGATTTTACATATACTCGACACATTTAAGGCCATATGTTCTATCTTAGAAATTCATAAGAGAACTTAGGGACAAACTTTTAAATATTGCAGAAGCGGTCTCCACTTCCCTCTCTTATATAGGTGAGTTTAATAGATGCATTTGTATGACTTACATCTTCCCTTGAGACCTAAATTTATTAAATGAATAATCATACTTAAAGGAATTATCATACCCTCCGTTTATCTCCCATACAAACATGCACTTGACCTTGAGATGGAAAAAATAAATATATATTTTTTTCATTTATTTATGTAAGTACATAACCTGATTATTACTGCAAAAAATTTACCATTGAATTAGTGTCATAGATGTTTAGTCTATGCCTAATTGGGTTCCTTTGCAAGTTACCTCTCATTATAAAAGCTTTAGATCCTACCTTTCTCCATTGAAATCCTTCATACATCTCTACCTAGAATTTTTATACTGGAATTTGCCAAATTACTTTTGGTCTTTAACATAAACAATGACTATATCATTTTAATGATTGAGCACTTTTTTCATAGTCATGCTTTATACTGATATGCCTTGACTTGTATGAAGCCACCACATTTATCATGTAATAAACTTAAATTTCAAAATATCATTATACTTTCTAGAATATAGTAAATTACTCTTTACATAAAGTGAATATCCACTTATTTGTAAACTTACTTTTACAGAAATCTCCTTAAGTTATATCCTTGCATATTAAACAATTACCATAGTTTAATATTACATAATTAAACCACATTGTCTAGAGTCCTTCGTACAAGGATTTAACTTGACATAATAAATGTCATAAATTATTTACATATTAATGTCTTTAAATTTTGACATCAAATCTATAACTTTATGAAATAATACGTCATAAAGTTATACATAAAGTTATACTCATTATCTCAAATTATCAAGATAAAATTCATATGTAAATAATTATAACACTAGTTGTTTACAATGCACTTTAAACAATCATATAAAATTCATATGTAAATAATCATAACACTAGCTGTTTACAATGCACTTTAAACAATCATATTAAATGCCATACTCGTACATAATTTAATATTTATAGATACTGATATACGTAAGTCTTGTATCCGTTTTTCATGGAATGATTAATACAAAAGATACTTATATGCAAATTATTCTCCATATAATAATTTCAAGAATAAATTAACATCTAGCATAACATAGTATTATTAAATAAAAATATTTATACTAACATGCTAAAAAATAAAATATTATATGAAAATAAAATTTACTTACAAAATTTTCGTATTTCTGTCATTAAAGTTTCCTTTAATGGGAGAAACCTCCTCCATGATAATATTATGTCAATAAATGACATTATTTCTCGTTGAGCCACATAAAATAACATATTTCATACTGGGGATCATTATATTTTTCACATACTTAGATAAATAAATTCTTGTTTTTGCAAGAACATAAATGATAATTTCTTTAGTTAAAAAAATTATTTTATTTGTATTCAATTTTGCCACATATTTGTTTATATTTATTTGAATACAATGAGACAACTTTTGTATTTTCCGACAAAGTCACAATTTCATATGAGCATAATAAATTATCTCACATAATTTTCGTATCGACAAATCATTGCCACCATCAAACAATAATTTAAATAGCTATACTATATGTATAAAATATATACATAATTTATTCTTAATCAACAAACGACAATTACATGTGTATAATAAATTATCACACATATATTAATACCGACATAATTTACGGACAAATCCTTCAAACTACTAATTCAATTAAGCAAATATTATTTTTAAGAATTGTGCTCAATCCGATATTGTCTTAAGATCGTTAGAACATTTGTTGTAACCCTGCTTTGAAAATAACACAATAATTCTGATAAAACAATATCCACTTGAATCGAGTTATGCTCACTCTTTCCTTAAGACAATATTCGCCCCTTATATACTACACAAGATTGACTGCGAATTGCCTCATAATATAAGACAGATCAGGAACTTAATCATAATTAAATATTAAGTGCATAATTAATATTTAATTAAAACTATAATGAGAATGAAAATAAATTAAAAACATTAAATATTTCAAGTACTAGAAATATTTAAAAAAGTGGATCAACTCATATGTAAAATATGAGTTACTTAGATTGATCTTTTTAAAATGAGGTCTTTAGCCTTTTATAAGCTTTACATGTCCCTTTGAAGAGATATATTCACTCTATATTAACACATATTTAATATTACATGAATGAATAAATATATTTACTACATATATAAATAGACACATCCACTCTATATTAACACATATTCATTACACCTTTTAACTTAACGAGATGTTTTATTTCATTAAACAAATACATTTTTCTATTACAAAAATTTATAATAAATGTATTAACATATTTTATTAATTTTAAATTATTGATGATTTTAAAAATCACCAACAAACCGTAGATAAAGGAGCAAGTACCTACCGACCTACCTTTTTCTATATATATATATATATCACAACTTGAACTAATTACTTCCATGAGAAAAGACTGATGCTGTCGATACAGATGCGGTGGGGCTGTTAACGTCTCCATCTACATTCCCGAAGTTGGCTTTTCCGGTTAACATCTTTATTGCTATTTGAGCCACATCAGCAAACCATTCATCCTCCGGCAATACACTGCGTATATATAGATATATGCTCAAATGTTTTAGATAATCTCATATGGAAGGATGCTCGTACTGCTTCATCACGAATCACGGGCTCATGCCATAATTACAAGAAAACAACAACGAAAAAAAGAATTCAGAAGCTAAATTAACACAGAACAAAGAATGAAAAAATAAATTTAAAAAAAAAAAGAAGTCAAGAAATGAAGCCAATTGTTTTACAGGTGAAAGTATTAGAGTTACATGGAGGTGTGAAGTTGGTAGTCCCCTACTTAACCATAACGACATACCTATATGGATCTATTTGAGTTGCAGCAACTGCTTCGATAGCTCTACCGATAATGTTTTTGATAACTTGATGCAGATTTCGAGATAAGTAACGGCCTTGGGATGTGAAGAGTATGACAAACTCCATATCCAAATAAAACTGCAAAAAAAATCAACAAAAAGAAAAGAATAAAAATAACAGTTCACTTTTGATTGATCGAAAGCAGTTAAAGAGATCTGGTTAGCAGAAGTGTCCAGAATTGCTGTTTGAAAATAAATTAACAATTTTAGATACTTCCGGCGTACACGTACATCAAATATGAGGGAATATGATAGGTGTATTGGAAATTAAAATAGGAAACCTGTTGAAGCCCAAAAGGACCCAAAGTCCTTGGCCCTGCCTCAATCTCTTCCCAAAAGCTTTGATCATCAGAAAGCCACAAGATGACTGTTTCTGTAAGTCTCATCAAAAGAATTGTTACAAACCTTTCCCTTCCCACAAACATATCTGATGCAATACTTGCAACCCGAGTCAACTTTGCAAACAATTCCTGAAATTTGGAATAATTAAAAAGAAAGTACGAGATCTTGAGACAAAACCAATAATTGCAAAATGAAAGGCTACGTATGTGAAACTGTGTCCAACCATTTCGAATTTCCTGTATCTGATGTGTATGATGTAAGTGGGCACAATGATGAACAAGATGCCATGCAAAATTGCACTGGGTACCTGAAATATTGGAGATGGAAACCATTCTGGCTCTTCTGAATACCCATCCATACTTAAATACATAGCTGCACCCAAACGAACAGCACCATCTTCCGTGAAGATGAGATCAAGGGCATGCTGTCGGCAGAAGCTATCTCGCAATTGATCAACTAATCGTTGTAGCCGCCGTTTAAGCTCCCTTTGCTCTGGGAGACGGTTTTGCCTATCTGAACCTCTTCGAGAGCCATCCCCGTCAGTTCTAATACTCTGTTGCAAGGACGAAAGCTTGCTGGCAGCCCGTGGAAGCAGTTCATCTGCCAACATTAATGAGTTGGCTAGCAAAGCCATTTGTTGGGCTTCGGTTTCAGCCATCCTAACAATTTTCCCTGATCCTTCCAAGTTCTCAGTTTCCATAGAACCAGGCAATGCATTTATCAGCATATTGATGTACGAGTTAAAGAGTTTCAAGAGTCCTTCCAGTGCTTGGTTGGCCAACTGCAAACTCTCAAGCGAACCTACATCCTCACATATTTCCTGAAACAACATTCCGCAATAATGCAAATAATGTTGGGCAATGCATTTCTAGAAACTAAACCTTTTGGCTACTGGTAAGTTTTCTTTATCAAAATTATGCATGCCTAAGGTATACCCCTAGCGCGACTGCTTTAAATGTCCATTCACGCTAGGAATGCACTAGAAAACAGTCATAACTCTGATAAAAATCCATTTTGGTTCCCGAAAGGTTTAATTTTTAAGAAACATGATCCCATTGTCCAATATATCAAACTTCCTTTATATTGTGGTTCACCGTTAAGAAAGTGCAAAATCACAGGGATAAAATATATTTTTAAGCTTAAAGTTATAAATGGCATAAGTTTTTTAATGAAGACAGACCTGAATCATTGTATTGAATCTGTGAGCACTGCTTGAAAGCTTTGGCTGCGATACAACACTACCAAGAGATGTAGTACTGAAAGAGCGTGCTCCAACTGGCGGATACATGAGCAACCAATCATCAGAAGCAGCTAATGCAGCAGCGGTTTGTTCAATTCGCTTCAAGCTGGCAGTGAATGCTTGTTCAACACAAGGCCTGAATATTTTCAAGAGGACTGGAGATAGGGCCAATCCACGAGATTCTAACAAAGAACAGTGCCCCAAACATATTTGGACACACTCGGCCACAATTCGTAACCCCCCTGCTGCTGCTGGTGATGCTATAACGTGTCTCTTTACGAGAAGTGCAAAAGTCTCGGTCAGCTTGATGGCCCAAGTTACTAGCTCAGACGAATACGCAGGCTCATCGCCGAATATAGCCAAGGAATCACTTGCCGCCTGTGCAACTGTTGAAAATGTAAGCTGCGAAAGGGCAGCAGTGTATGCTACTCCATATGAAGTTCCTGATGGGCGAAGATCCTGTATATTGCATTGTAACTTCTTATGGTGAGACTTAAGCAACATATTATGAGCACGGGGCCCATCACCAAGTTGTTTCAGAGCTTGTACAGCTGTACGAAGTTCAACACCAGTGGCAGAAGGTTGGGAAGCAGATTCCACGAGCTTATCGGCTAGTTTTTGCCTATGTTCGGTGATAGTAGTCTGCAACGATAAAACTGCAGCTGGGGTCATTGTTTTATGGCGATTAGCTTGCTCTGCTATGTGTTCACCTTCATCCAATGCAGACAATGCTTCATCCACTCTCCTTTCAGCCAATAAAACTTCAAGGGTCTCCATAAATTCTGCTAACCATTTTTCTGTCTTGGAAGTTTCTGTTTCTTCCAAATTAAAATCGTCATCTTTTATTGAACCTTCGGGACCAGCAGACAATGAATCAAGATGGACTCCATCGGCTAAACCATTGACAAGTGCAGCCCGTGTAGATAGGAGATTTCTCAAAGAAAGGAGCTGCCCTTCAAGATCACAAATCTCCCTAGATGTACTGCATATTCCAAAAATATTAAATAGTTATGGATTCCATGTGACAACATCCTAGATATAGTGCAAAAGCAATTATGCTTGTTGGTTCAGAAAGATATGATGCCTCTCCTCTTCTGAAGTACCAGCGTCCTAGGGAATGCAAAAACCAGATGTAGCCAAGGATGCATAATGTTTCTGGATACGTGTTAAACAAGTACCATGTGAAAGATTTAATCCACTAGGTTAGTATGATATAAAATTCCAGTCTTTCCAAGAAGAAATTAAGAGAAACACATACAAATCTCCGGAAGACATATTTTTCATGACAGAGAGAGTACTGTATTTAATGGACTATAAATTCAAAAGTCCGGATGAAACATAAAACCAAATCAGCTGCTGCAGCAGCAACAACAATCAAAACTGGACAAAATCTTTCCAATATAGATACCAGAACATGATAGGCTGTTCAAGCAATGTCATTTCACCATATTCATGGAAAGATACTTAAACATGCTAAGAACACACATATGCAATAACCATAGTAATATATTAATTACAAGTCAAAACTGCTGCATTTCATGTCTAACACCAATTTGTTGCAGCAATTCTCATCAGAAAACTAAGTCTCTGAGGACGTCACTATACACTATAGAGTCTAAAACGCGTCAGATGATTATTACCAATCAATGTTCGGATTTAAGATGGTGTAAGAGGTTAGCTAAGCTGGTATCCCTGCAATTTTGTACTTCATTACCAGTATTAAGTTTTTATTCAGAGAAAAATAATTTACAGAACGTCTATGGGACTTAAATTGACTGCAGATGATTCTGAAATCAGCGGGGATATGCAATCCAGGACCAAAAAACAAAATCATAAGAAAGAGCATAAGGGAAAAAAAAGATGAAAACAAGTCTTTTAAAGTGAATTAACACTAGAAAATCAAACTTATATCCTTACCGTATAAAAGATGTATAATTAGCATAAACACTTTTACGCATCTCCTCTGCAGAGGCCTTCTTTAAATCTAAAAGGACCGTGCACAAGTGCCTTATTTCCTGTCAACATTGCATTAGATAATCATTAACCCATGATTTCACACTAATAGCAACACTCTTCGTCATCCTTATACCCAAATTATATGCTCTAATTAATACATCTTCCTTTCTTAGTGTCACTGTACTAGTGATTAAAGTGCTTTTATCAATAACAAGGTATATACATTTGTAACTAACCAAAACTAGAATTATTCCTTTTTTTTCAAATATTTATTTAATATATAAAATAGAGACTTTGAAGGAAAATCTTTTTTCTTTCGTACCTATTCATAAGAAATATAATAGTAGTGAGTGACAATCAACCTAAAATACAAATAATTGCATACTATGAACTTTTCAAAGTTTCGTATTATTTTATAATCTAAAACTAGAAATGTATCTCAAATTTAAAACCGAATAACATATAAAATGAGGCCGAGGGATACAATAAATGTATACTCACAATTTTTCAACAAAATTATGACGTTTTTGTTAAACCTACATAATAAAAACTAGGTCATTTTGCAAAAAATACTTAATTTATGCATTATACCCCCTTATTGTATTTACCTTTTCGCTCATGGCGCTGCATTTAGTGGAAACATAGGCCTCAGGATCGAAGTTTCCGGATTTGAAGACCTTGAGTTTTTCACTCAGTGTGCCTCCTCCCAGTCCCACCAGCTCTCCCGAATTTCCCATACTAGATGACGATGATACTGACGTCTGCATTTTCCTCTTTCAGCCGATAATATCTTTAAACTAATCGAGAATAATTACTGTTCGATGATATAATTCACCCAAAATAAGAGTGCAATTAAGACTGGATGATGATGGAAATGCACATCGTATTGCCGTAATCTTCTTGTTTAGCCATTGCAAAATGGCGCGTTGAAATGGTCAATGTTAACAACTTCAAGAGATCGATCACGTAGGACTCGCAGAATCAATAGCAACTTTCTGATGAGGGACTCTCAGCGACGTCATCTTTCTCTCGGAACAATAGGAAATTACCATTTACTAGCCTTCTTAAATTCATATCATTGGCAGTTTAAAGTTTTAGGGGAAATTAATTCAAGGGATTTAATTGCTGACGTTAAATTATATTAAATTAATATTTTCTCCATCTCATTTTATTAATCACAATTTTTATTTTGGTTTTTCTCGATTGATTTGTCACTTTTATTTCATGTATTATTTATTTTAATTATATTATTTCAACTCTACTCATATGTAATTAACTAAATTTTTATTATAATTATAATATATTAAAAATATAAAATTTATTATTTTTATCAAATTTTATCTTTCCTTCCGTTACAGGTAAGAAATTCTTTTCATTATTTCTCTCATTAGCTAGAAAAATATAATATTTTAAACAAAATATTATTCTTTTAATGAACATATATTTTTTAATTAACACAACTAAGTTAGCATGGAGCGAGGATAATTTTATGAGGTGGCCAACAATTTTTATGGTCACATACCCGATAGGAGTTGCATAATTGTAAATTGGTTTATTGTACTTTTTATAGATTTAAAAAATATATTTAATTATTTGAAAATTTTTAAATTAATTTTAATATTTTAATATTAGCTAGTAGAAATAATTAAAGTACAGATAAATAGACAATGCCTCTCATTTAACTTTTCAAAATAATAATGTTACGATTTTTATGTAACAATCCAAAGAGTTGCAATCAAGGGATTACGTTGAAAGTTTATTTTATTATTTTTTAATCACAAATAAAAATTGCATGCAACAAAT
The DNA here is from genome assembly GCA_032359685.1 of Pittosporum tobira. Taxonomy (NCBI): domain Eukaryota; kingdom Viridiplantae; phylum Streptophyta; class Magnoliopsida; order Apiales; family Pittosporaceae; genus Pittosporum; species Pittosporum tobira. The sequence continues at coordinate 18,360 of JAUMHB010070828.1, read as the reverse complement.
TAACATCCCATTACTTTGTTATGCTTGAGCCCAGATTTCTCTTGAGTCCAAATTTGATATTTTAGTTTAATAAAACGATTATATTACATATAAATTTTATAATTATTTTTTATTATTAATAAATTTAAATACAATACAAATTATATTTCAAACAACATTTAGGACACGAAGATTTGGACTCGATTTCTCCACCACAATCCCATCATTCTCGGCAAGTGCTCTGTACTTATCTTTCCTAGTAAATGTCGTGCACTCGTACGAAAGAGTAGCTGCAATCACCCTTTGTATATAATTTGCCACCTCATGACTCGGCTTGTCGGAGCTGCATGTTAATTCCTTAGGCAATTTATTCAAGAAATTTACTTCATAAGCAGGGCCAGGATTCATCATGAAGTAAAACGTATCCATTCCTTTCCACCTTCCCGCCGTCGTGCCGTGGAACATACCCATCCGGTTCTGCATGGCCACCAGCACAAGCTCGTCGGTATATTCAGCGAACGTGGCAGAAAACCGGAGAAGAAACGGTTCACGATAAGTGGTCCCCTCCGGGCATATTGCCAGGTCACCTTCTGCTTATAGTTTTTCAACCATTATGCATCGGTGGCTCGGTCGCGGCTAAGTCTAACTGTTTTTATCGGTGGAATGATCTCGAAGACTCTGGAAAGGGAGTATGTCACGGCGGGGATACGGCGGCCGAGGGCGACGGAGAGGAATATTGGGTCTAGTAGGGTTCTGTAGGCCAAAGAAAGAGGACACCGGATTGGCCTGTGGATTTTTTGACCGGAGGCGGTGGGTTGCCTTTTATGGTGACTCGGACACCGAGGGCCCAGAAAGCGTAGTAGGCCATTGACATGGGAAGCAATGCACCTGCAGCAACTCGGAGACTGGGTGAAGCCTATTGGAATCCAGAGAATGGTGATTAGTGTCATGAATTGGGTGGGCTTTTGGACTAGTCGACCGTCGTGGAAGATAACGGGTTTGGGTAGCTAGTCATTTGCTACGGCCTTGACATTTGGATTTGTTGGCACAATATACCCCTCCTGCATTACAAACATTATTATTGTTAGAAATGCCCTTACTTGCGTCTCACTTGTTTAAATTGGGTTTCCATCTATAAAGGATATTTTAGTAACTTCGACAAATGCAATTATCACATGCGTGCTAGTATCATCATACAAAATACATCGGTTAGGGTTAGTTGATGCCTTAGTATTAAGGTCTGTTCAACGGCTTAATGCTTAAACTTCTTTGATGAGCAGACTTGACATTGTCTTTCTAAATCCACAATGTTCATAAAAACAAGAGTTTTCCTATATTATTCGAGTCAGAACCTCCGACTCTCTCACAATGACAAATTATAATTATCGTAAAATTTTAAATATTTTTTTGCATATGTTTGTCGAATTCATTCGGAGGTCGAAATATTTAACATTTTTATAAAAACAAAGTACATAGTGCTATATATGCCAAATTGTCAACTTAGTATATAGTCTATACACATATGACATATTATAATTATTATCATCTTTATAAACATTTGTTATCTATTTCTAATCGAATGATTTAGTAGAAAGAGAAAAAAATTGTGGACTTACCATTTTCCTAAAAAGGAAGTACCTCAAACAATTAATGTCTAATTTAGGGATTAAGTTGCTAACCTTGCACAATGCCATAAAAGGAAAATCAGTGTGTCTATCTTCAAGGCCTATTGCTGGTTGTGCCTATCCAAATGCCTTCAGAAGTGAATCAGCCTTATTCTGTCCCACAAGTACGCCAGGCTAAGCCTTGTTGCCCTAACTTTATAAGTTCCTACTTCTGTCCCCAAAACTAAATCAGTTCCCAAGAAATCTTTCAAGAATGCTTCCACCATTATTCTTGGATTCGCAGTAAGAGCACAACACTTTCCACAAACTGAGAACACACGCCATGATTCAGGGTGATGAAGTTCAGTTGCGTAAAATTTTGGCAAACCAGCACGTGCCACGGACTCTATATTAGAACCCTTAATCCCAGCAAATGTTGCAAAGGTTAGTAATTGGATTCCGGCTGATTCAGAGACAAAATAGTATAGAAATCCAGCAAGGGGGAACATAAGAGCAGAAATAGAAGCCTAAAAAACCCACCAACCTCAAAAGCTACTAAGGCAAAGTAAGGGAAAGCGAGTCTGCCATCACTGTGTGTTTCTCTCTGCCAACAGAGTCACAATTATCCAGTTAGGAAGATTGGTTTAGCCATTATGTGTTTCTAAAAGATACCCAAAACGGCTCTTAGAACTACTCAAACTTTCTAATTAATTAGGGAAAGTACTTCTTGAAGTTTATCTTCATAGAGTTGAGTCTACAAATATATGTTATATTGAGAAAGACAAAAATGTAGAAGGGTGGATGAAATTGGAACAAATTGATTTGATATATAAGATCAATGTCCTCCGGGAATCGTCGAAATCTTGAAATATTCTTGTGTTTGAAACCAGAAGGAATAGACAAACAAGAACATGGCTTGTGTCAATTATGCTACCCAGTATAGATCGCCAATGCTTGTCTTATGTTTTTGGTCACACAAGAAAGCGTGAAAATATACTGTATTGTTTACCATCGACCTTTTGCTGCATCTTGGTAAGCAATTAAGTAAATCACATGCATGTATACAACGAGTACGATTTATTTAAACAAAGGATCGAATTAAGATTGATTATATTTATGTAATCACCAGATGATTCTTACTAGAGAATCTTAAAGAGTGGAACTGGAAGTCCAGCCAGAAAACATTATTTCTTTGCTTGTTTTATCATAAGTAACAACTTGATAAGAAATATTATAAACAAAAAGGAATCCAAAATTAGTCAATTCTAAACCAATTATTTTTTAACATGTTCAATGAAGTAGAAGCAAATGGAGATCTTAATTGATTTTACCTATGAAGAGGAATTTTTATTTCTTTCCAGTGAAAATTATCGTGTTAAAAATTAGATTCGCATGTCAGAAATGCCCTTGCAATACAGTAAATTAGTATTAAACGAGTTGAGTCATCGTTTAAAATCAACTCGAGTTTAATGAAAAATTCATTTAACTAAATGGGTCACCTCTTATGTAAGGACAACAGAGAATGTAAACCACACAATTGAAAGCATAGTGACGGTCACTAGCAACATGATCAACATTAGAAGCCAAACAATTTAATTCAAAAAATGTTTCAGTGGCCAAGTCATTTATGGCTACCTCCAAAGCCCGAACAACAGCCTTTTGGAAATGACTTCAGCATACATTTAGAGCATGAACCAAGGATTGTTAGGTTATCCCACCTCCACTGGCCATGATAATTTTAAGAAACGAGGTTTTGTAATCATTTGTGTAGGTGGCATTACGATAAGCCAAATCAAACAGTATGTAAGCATGTTGATTACGAACTCTAAGAACAGTAAAGTACATAATTTTTTAGAATTTTTTGTGCGTGATAGATGAATTTCATCGACAAAGGGAGAAGAATGAGAAAGCCCTAAGATCCATTTGATTAGATTAAAAGTGTAAAATGTGAGAAAAATGACCTTATTCAATATATATACAAAGGATAGTTATGACATTTCACAAGAAAATTGACAGCGTTAACGAAAAAGTAATAGTTGCTCTTAACCTCACAACCACATGTACTTAAGTGTTGATTTTTAAACGATAAATAGTTATCAGAAAATTGGTCAAAACTACAAATAGTTAAATGAAATTTACCCAAAAAATTGGAGTTGCATGTCGAAATTATACGTATATTAATATTTTAGTCCTTTTAAAATGCAAACAATCCTGTATGACACGAGTATTATTGAATGGCAAATGCGCATCTTCAACTATTATTTTTCTTGATGTGTGTACTCGAAATTTTTATAAATGTGAAATTTTAAATTCATGAATTCCGTATCAAATAGTTCTTATAATATTCGTTACTTCTTGAACAACTTCTTCAAACGTGTAAAAATATTATTTTTTATGGGAATCATTCATGATTGTGATTATGAATGAAAATAGCAAATGATTAATTGAAAAAGCAAGTGCTCTATTCTAGTCAAAAATGTGAAAAGGGCGAAACCATGTATTCCCTAACATTACATTTGTTGTTATGATTATTCATGAAACGTCTCCAATATGACAAATATTTACTAAATTTTTAACTAACTCTAAGAAGAAGCTACTCCCCTTTTGTGGCATTATTATATTCCCTCCGTCCAAAAAAGAATGAGGTCTGATTCATCATTTTGTGAGACAAAATGATAAATTAAGACTCATTTTTTTTTTTGACAGAGGGAGTATATTCCTATTAAGTGTACTCCCATTTTGACAATTATGATTCTCGTAAATAATAAAATGTGTACTAATACAAATGCATTTCACCTAGCTAGCGTATAGCAATCCATTAAATTTGAAATGCATTTGTATTATGGTAATCATGTTTCAAGTTTTTAATTTCATCAACAGGACACGTGGCAGATAATCAAGTGTAACACAAGTCATCAAAAGTCAAGAAATATTAGAAAGACCCACTCAAAAAAAAAAAAAAAAATGTATTAGAAAGACTACCACCGGTCCCCACCAAACCAAGCCAAGAAAATGGCCTATTTCGAGTCCCCACCACCTTTACATGATTGCTGCTCTCAATTCTCAACTGTCTCCTCCGCCCGTGATCATCCATTCTGCTAGTTGTAATTCTGAATTAATTCATTTTTTAATTAATTAACTAATTTCCATAAATAAATCCAAGCAAACCCTCATTGTAAGCCTGTAAGTTGGGGTTTAATTTAATTAAGCTGATAAAGTAACTAACATTCAGGTGTGTAATCCATGACCACGTGTCTCAGTCTCTTGTCCCCTTTTGGAATTAATTATTAAAATTAATTATAATTTATTTTTAAAAATAAATTATTTTAAAAGTATTTCTTTTTATTAATTTAAAAATATTATAAATTGAGTATAACAGTACTCTTAGTTTAATTGAAAAAATTAATTAATAAATAATTTTTTAAAATTTAAATTTATTATAATTAACAAATTATGTTTAATCTGTTCTGAAATAAATTGAATCAAATAGACATTTGATAAAAGACTTATTTGGCATAAATTATTTATAACTTTTTAAAATAAAATAAAAAAATTTATGCAGAAATAAATAAATATCAAATTTTTTTTTTTGGAATCACATTTTTATAATGTTCCCATCAGGGCTAAACTCACGTCGCTATATATTTGTTATTTTCAGTAGTAATACAAGTCTATCTAAGATCACGAACGGCAAAATTTGAAACGATGTCGTTACATTATCTGTTGCACATATTTCCAGCTCCCCCTCCTCCATTTTTTTAAACACTATTGCATCTTTCACCCTGTATATATCTAAGCTCAAATCCCTTTTCCTTGTTCGTAAAGCCCTTAAGTTAGGGGTTTTACAGCACAATGAAGCGAGGCAAAAATGACACATTGGCATCACTGAGTCGACTTAGATTGATTCAAATCTTGATGGGTGTTGTGTTTCTTTATATCATCTGGTTGACCTTTGAAATTCCTATTCTCGATATCAAAGAATTTGATGACAGAATATCCCCAGTAATGGTTTCCAGTGGCCCATTTCATCGATCACCGGAGAGGCTTATGGGAGAGTTCAAGAAAGTATCTGGGTTAGCTTTTGATGAAAGGGCATTTGATCGTATCAGTAAAGATGAATTCTCTGAGCTTTGGAAAATGGCTAGGGATGCTTTTCTTGTGGGTAAAAATCTTTGGGACGATATTGTATTGGGTAAAGTTAAGATTGAGCTTGAGAATAAGAAAGAAAATTACTCTGAGTTGTGCCCAAATTCAGTATATTTATCAGGTGATGAGTTTGTAGACAGAGGTAGGATGTTTGTGATTCCCTGTGGGTTGGGTTTGGGATCTCATATTACAGTTGTGGGTAAGCCCTTTTTGGCGCATTCAGAGAAATACTCAAAGATTGGGTTCGTGAAAGATGGGGAGGAGAGTGTGATGGTGTCTCAGTTTATGATGGAGCTGCAGGGGTTAAAGGCTGTGGATGGGGAGGACCCACCTAGGATACTACATTTTAATCCAAGGTTGAAGGGGGATTGGAGTGGAAGGCCAGTGATTGAGCAGAATACGTGTTATCGGATGCAATGGGGTTCTGCGTGGAGGTGTGAGGGGTGGGAGTCTAAGGCAGATGAAGAAACTGGTGAGCCATTTTCAATTGTGATTTTGTTGAAAATGAATGTCTTTTGCTAAAAAAGAAAAATATGAGTAACTAATTAAACTACTTATATTGGACATCCAAAGGAAAAAATACTTATGTTGATAGAAGAGATATTGAACCTTTTTAAGCATTGTTTGATATACTACTCTGTTTGATGTAGTTGCAGCAGAACTTGTTTGCTTGTACATATTTACGGTGGAGAAATAGTAGCCTTGTATTTGAAATAGAATAACCTGATGTTAAAGACATAATTATAAAAAAAATTACTATATAAGTTTGGTGCAAGTGAAGAAGTGAAAAAGATCTCAATTCTTTCCAAAGTTTGTTGTCTTGCTCTATTTTTGGCGATCAGTGCTGATGTTTCATGTACAAATTATAATG
>JAUMHB010070828.1:0-11660 GCA_032359685.1 Pittosporum tobira | reverse complement strand
CTCAATTCTTTCCAAAGTTTGTTGTCTTGCTCTATTTTTGGCGATCAGTGCTGATGTTTCATGTACAAATTATAATGTATCTTCATATCTGCTTTGAGTATTAAAATCATAGGATTTACCATATGAGTTTTCTGTAGTGCTGATTTTTGCGTTGTATGAAGTCGATGGACAGGTAAAATGTGAAAAGTGGATGCGAAACGATGATAATCTGTCAGAAGAAGCAAAGGGCACATTGTGGTCAAAGTTAAAAAGGCTGATGGGCCGGTCAAAGAAGGTTCCTTTTAGTTGGCCTTTTCCTTTTGCAGAGGACAAGTTGTTTGTTCTTACTCTACATGCTGGCTTAGAAGGTTTTCATGTCAATGTAGATGGGAGGCATATTACTTCTTTTCCTTATCGCACTGTGAGTAAACTTTTAGTATATCCTATGTCGTGAGTCTAACCAAATCCGATTTTCTAACCATGTTTATAAAATCGACAGGGGTTCACTCTTGAGGATGCCACAGGTCTATCTGTACAAGGTGATGTTGGTGTGCATTCCATATTTGCTGCTTCCTTACCCACAACGCATCCAAGTTTTGCTCCTCAGAAGCATCTCGAAATGTTACCCAAGTGGCAGGCCCCACCTCTCCCTGACACACCCGTTGAGATTTTTATAGGAATTCTTTCAGCAGGCAATCATTTTGCTGAGAGGATGGCCGTGCGGAAGTCATGGATGCAGCATGAGTCAATCAAATTAGCGAATACTGTGGCTCGTTTTTTTGTTGCTCTGGTAAAAATTGGCATGAATGGAATTTGTTAGGTTCTTGAGGACCTTTGAAGTAGAATTAATAAGTGTGACGTGCTTACACTCTCTTTCTATATTTGGCAGCATGGAAGAAAGGAAGTTAATCTGGAGCTTATAAAAGAAGCAGATTTTTTTGGTGATATTGTTATTGTGCCTTACATGGATAATTATGACCTTGTTGTTTTGAAGACTGTTGCAATCTGCGAATATGGGGTTAGTGCTGATATAAGAATGAAATATGGCAACTTTTTTCATCTATTGTACATTCTAATTATGTAAATTTCTGACGTCTGGGGTTGGTCACAGGTTCGCACGGTGGCTGCAAAATATATTATGAAATGTGATGATGACACATTTGTTAGAATAGATGCGGTTATCGAAGAAGCTAAGAAGGTCTGGAATGGTGGAAGCCTATATGTTGGAAACATCAATTACTTCCACAAGCCTCTCCGACATGGTAAATGGGCGGTCACGTACGAGGTATTCTTTTTGGTACTTTCCCTGGTTATTGATAGTAACAAAATTTTCCTATTTGACCAGTAGGGACTAGATTTTTATAATTCTGAATGGATGTAAGAAAGGATAGTCCATAATGTAAAATGGAACTAAATAGTAACACAATCAATAGTTATGAATAATGTAAAATGATTATCAGCTTGGTGTCATTTTTCTTTATGATCAACATTTGGCCCCAGATAGTACAGAAATGGCCTCCTTTGACATCAAGTTATCTATCTGAGTTTTATATGCTATTCTAGTATCATTCTTGAGTATTTGGAATTCATGGGAAAATGTTCCATAACATTAAAACAATTGTTCATCTTTTCATCTGTTTCTGGATTGTTACAGGAATGGCCGGAAGAAGTTTATCCACCATATGCAAATGGTCCGGGATACGTTATATCTTCTGACATCGGTCACTATATTGTATCTCAGTTTGAGAAACATGAGCTGCGAGTATGTTATTTGACTGACTCTCTCTCTCTCTCTCTCTCTCTCTCTCTCTCTGTGTGTGTGTGATCGGTGTTAAATTCCACATGGTGCAGTTGTTCAAGATGGAAGATGTAAGCATGGGGATGTGGGTCGGAAAATTCAACAGTTCAAGGGCAGTGAAGTATATTCACAGCTTGAATTTCTGTCAGTTTGGATGCTTCGAAGGTTATTATACTGCGCATTATCAATCCCCAAGACAGATGATATGTCTCTGGAAGAAATTACAACTAGGAAAGCCCCAGTGCTGCAACATGCGATGATGACTAGATGATGCTGAGTTACATCGTAACACCGTGTGAGATTTTTGGAGGCCAGAAAAGAAAGGAATGCGACAGAAAAGTAGGACTTTTCATCCATTTCCTCTGTGAGTTTTTCAGAGTATAGAAAAGAATAGAAATGGAAAGAAAACATCAGCCCTTTTCCCGTGCAACTTTTCTCGTCCAAATTTGCAACTTCGATTTCGACGGAAAGGAAAAGCTTTGCAACACATACTTTATAATTTCCAATCTATCCCTCAATTGCAATACAATAAATTTTTATTTACACGTCATGTCCTTTTCTCCTACCTGCAAAAAAGCATCATAAAAGAAATTATAATAATAACAGCAAATCCGTATAATCAGGAAGAAGAATTATCTCAGAAATTTTCTCCAGTAGCAATCACAATGGATTTGAGTTAAATACTTCTAATATGGCTCAAATCTATTGATCTATTCCTATTTTATTTTTTTTTGCTACCAAAAAAAACTAGGTTAAATCACTCGTTGGAGACTCTCTCTCTCTCTCTCTCTCTCTATATATATATATATATGCTAGATTGAGGAGAAATTAAGAAAGATTATAGATAATCATGGAGGAGGGTTGAGAAATTATTGAGGAATTCAGGAGCAATTTAAGCGGAGATGATGCTTAATGAAAGTGGATGCGAGATTTTAGATAGCAGGCTTTGGGATACGGAAATTTTACCGAAAGAAATAGATCTCGAATGTACTGAGAGTACTATATCCATATGGGTATAATAGTAAATATATATATATTATTTATTTATTTATTTATAACTCACAAATATATAAAATAATTTTTATTGATTTTTCTGTTACAAATTTGCAAACACAACATTAGAAAATTTATAAATTTTTTATTCTTTTTTTTTAATTTATATTTTTTATTCAATTTTTTTTTTTTTTTTTGTTCAAACTCACAAATAGATCGTAAATAAAAATATTTATAGAGGAAGCATAGATGACAAGTTTTGCTGCCGTAGCTTGTACATAGTTTTTGTTCAAGGTGGAGTACATAATTTGATAGGGGTCTATTCCATTAACCATTTGCGGTTGATTTTTTACTCATTTTCCTCTGTTCTCGGGGTGCCCCATGTTGCACATTGATTTCTTGCTAAATTGTTGTACTCAATTTTAAACTTTCAGTTTTCATATTTGCATTTTTCAGTTCTCTTTTATCTCCTTCCCAGTGAATCCCCATTTTTATTTTTCATTTTTCAATTTAATATTTTGGTTTTGGAAAATTGGCAAAAAAAACAATTAACGAAGAAAATTTAACGGGTGGCACTAAAAGCATACTCATGGAAGCAACTGCATTACATTCTTGCATTACATGGATTATTAATGTCCAATAACCAAAACTATGAATCAGATATCAAGAGTTACATTTGTTTAGAAAAGTATACGGTCAAGAGACATGATCCTCTTTTAAATTGATCGCAAGAAAGCAAGGAAATTCAGCATCATAAATAAATTACATTTTAACTCTTGATCTCTAATCTAAACCAATACCACATTCCTCAAAGCAATCCAATACGCCTTTTACATCCTGAAACTCATCGTAGACTATGAGACCCTCCAAGTGTTCAACATCATCGATCATGACCAAAGGTTCCACCACTTCTGATAGTGAACTGTGACAAAAATAATCATGGTTGTTATTAGGGGTTAACAAGTTGATTTCAAATTTTTTCATAAATAATTGAAAATATTTAATATCATCAAGTACTAACCAAGTTAAATTTGTCCAGCTCGATCTCGGCTCCTTAAACTAAATGATTTTTTTTTTTTTTTATGGAATTGAGTTTAAACTAATGCTCGACTGATTTAACACTTGATCGATAAAATATTTATGTCCAAAAGAAAATGCAATACATGCAAAATAATCACACCTTAAAAACATGGAAAAAGAAATACCAGCAGCGTTATGCGACTAAAGTGGACGAGTCACGTTCTCTTTTAATTTGTTCAAGCTACTGATCCAGGCTTCGAGCTTCTCCACGATGTTGCATTCTTGAGCTTTTCTTTCTCAACCTTGATTTTCCGCGTACCATTTTCATGGTTTCACGATTCTGCGAATTAATTGACTGCTTGATGACATCATCATTATCGCGATACGAGCTGGTTAGGGTGAGATCTGTTGAAGGGCATGCAAATGAATGATGTACTTTGACTCGGTTCCAGGTGATGACATGACAACGGCTATTTGAGCATCACACACTTAATGCACAATTCTGCGGCTTTACTGTAAATACCTTTACGTCTTTTGGCAAATGTGATGTACCTCTGCTTCATATCTTCTCGTTTCTTAATTATTAGCCCATTTTTAGTTTTGTTTTTTTGTCTTTTCATGTTAAATACAAATAATAATAATAATAATAATAACAATTGTTATTATTATTATTAATAAATAAATAATCAGCAAGCACAATCACAATTTTTTTTACAATTCATATCCTCATAATATAATATATTATCAAGCAGAACCTTGCTTAACCCGACCCCACCACCGCCCTTAAAACCCCGAAGTGGAAAACATTTTCCCAGAGGTTTGCTCGCCTCAACGGACTCCACCCTTTTCTATATCCGCGCAAGCAGGACCCAAACCCGAAACCGTGAACAATTTTCAACATTGATGGCTCGGAAGGTATCCAAAACTATTATCTCAATCCAAGTTATTGTAATTTTCTTAATCTATTAATGTGTCTTTCTTTCTTTCTGAGTGATTGATTAGTTGTTATTGGACGTCCATTATATGTTTGTTAAAATGCTGTGCTGACATATTTTATAGAGTTGAGTTGATATATGGAGGGTGGGAAAGGTTTGCTGTTCTTGGAGTGTTATAAATTAGATATTTAACCTCTCGACATAGTTCAAAATCAGTTCTTTCATGGAGTAAAGATTTTTGTAAACTTCAAGGAAGCATTTTTATTCCAGCACTACCCGTTAATAGATTACTTAGTTAGTGATGTTGGCATGATAGGGAAACTGTGATTTTAAACCTGAGTTCATTGTGTCATTTTATGTTATCATTGAAAACAATGAAAATCTCTTGTTAGTATGTGACACAATATGCCAACGACATTTCCCATATGCTGAATTAAGTTAACCATCAAAAAAATAAATGAAAACCTTTTTGTGAAATTTGAGGCTCTATCGCTTAGCAATTGAAATTTTCTGGTTGCTGCATCTTATGATTTGGCTCTTTCCTTGTTTAGTTTTTGAATTGTGTGGCTTCAGTCGCGAGGTTTTAGGCGTCAATTGATTTTTGCTTCCCTGTGGCCCTATTGGTTAATTTCAAATGAGAGCGACAGAAAGGTTAGTTATTTGAAAAGGCACCAACAAGGTTAGCATCTTAAAGATTTATGAGCTGCAAAACTTTTGAGTTTGACTTTCTGGGCGCCTTTAGACTTCCAAATCATCATCTTTGTTTGTCAAATCTTCAATGTGTGGATACTATTAGAGAATTTAATTCAGCTTCTTTATTAGTTTACATAAGGCTGAATGACACATCTGAAACTTTCTGTATGAGTATCCCCAAAACACCATTTACCGTACTGGCTGGACATTTTGGTATTTGTAACTATGTTTGTGACTTGTACAGGTCGCACTAATGCAATGAAGAAGCATGTGTGCTTTAATTCTTCTGCATGGAGGAGAATCACTGCAATGTTCATTATGAAAACCCAAAATCCGCATTGATGGGACCCTCACATGGATATGAAGAGGCTTTCCATTTCCATTTTTGCCCATTATTGTCAAGCCTTGTCTTATCATCCTCGGTTGGGTTCTGGGTCAAATCGTCTTATCAGGAAGCTATCTTTGTTTGGTTCAAATAGTGCCAGACCCTTCCCTGATTATTCACCAAAAAGACCTACGATTAAAGATTCTGAGCTCGTTTATCACATCTCAACTGCAATCAAGCAGCGCCACTTAGAGCCCCTCCGCCGCATTCTAAAGCCCTTTGAATCCAGATTCAGGCCCGACCACCTCATTTGGGTTCTCATGAACATAAAAGATGATTACAAACTAGTTGTGGATTTCTTTGATTGGTGGTGCACACGCAGGGACCCATCAGTAGAAGCCCGTTGCATTGTCATTCAAATTGCTGTTGCCAAGAAGGATCTGAAGATGGCTCATGGGCTTATTCATGATTTCTGGACAAAACCGAATCTAGACGTAAGTCTATCATTTCCTCCTTTTATCGAAAAGTTGATATACACTTACAAGAATTGGGGTTCTAATCCTCATGTCTTTGATATTTTTTTCCAAGTCCTTGTTGAAGTTGGGAATCTCGATGAAGCCAGAACCCTTTTCGACAAGATGTTGACTTATGGGTTGGTTATCTCCGTCGATTCATGTAACTTATTTATTTCTCGCTTGTCAAACAATATTGATGCACACAAGAAGACAATAAAGGTCTTTACCGAATTTTCTGAAGTGGGTATTTGTTGGAATACTGTGTCACATAATATACTAATCCACTTTCTGTGTAGAATAGGGAAAGTCAAAGAAGCCCATAATCTACTCCTGCAAATGGAGTTGCGGGGCTGTACTCCCGATGTCATAAGTTATAGCTCCATTATCCATGGATATTGTCACTCTGGGGAACTTCAAATTGTGTTGAAAATTATAAAAGAAATGCAAGCGAAGGGATTGAACCCGAACTCATTTACTTTTAACAGCATAATCCTTCTTTTATGTAAGACTGGTAAATTAGTGGATGCAGAAAGGGCATTTCGGGAAATGCTATGCCAAGGTATGGTTCCAGATAATGTAGTTTACACAACTCTCATTGATGGTTTTTGCAAAGTCGGGAATATTATGACTGCGTACAGGATGTTTAATGAGATGCGGAGTCGAAACATATTTCCTGATTTGATATCATATACTGCTCTTATTTGCGGGCTTTCCCAAACTGGAAATATTGTGGAAGCAATTAAGCTTTTCCATGAAATGCTTATTGAAGGCTTATTACCGGATGAAGTTACTTACACAGCTCTTATTGACGGTTATTGCAAGGTAGGCGAGATGAAAGAGGCCTTTTCTCTTCACAACGAGATGCTACGTGTAGGGCTGAAGCCCAATGTTGTGACTTACACTGCACTGGCCGATGGGCTTTGCAAATGTGGCGAGGTAGACACTGCTAACGAGCTTCTTCACGAAATGTGTGAAAGGGGTCTTGAATTGAATATTTGCACTTACAACTCTCTCGTTAACGGGCTTTGTAAAATGGGAAATATAGTTGAGGCAGTAAAGCTGGTGCACGATATGGAGGTGGCAGGGATTCGTCCCGATACTTTTACTTATACTACTCTGATGGATGCTTATTGTAAATCCGGAGAGATGGTCAGGGCCCACGAGCTTCTCCGAGAGATGTTGGATAAAGGGATCCAACCGTCGATTGTTACATTCAATGTTTTGATGAATGGGTTTTGTATGTCGGGGATGGTAGAAGATGGGGAGAGGTTGCTAAAATGGATGTTGGAAAAGGATATACAGCCAAACTCCACCACCTACAATTCTATCTTAAAGCAGTACTGCATTAGGAACAATATGCATGCGACAAATGAAATTTATAAGACAATGAGTAGCCAAGGAGTGATGGCCAATGGAAACACATATAACATATTGATAAGAGGTCATTGTAAAGCAAGGAATATGAAGGAGGCGTGGTTTTTGCATAAAGAAATGGCTGAGAAGGGGTACAAACTCACAACTGATTCTTACAACGCACTCATCAAGGGTTTTATTAAAAGGAAGAAATATTTAGAGGCAAAGGAACTGTTTATAGAGATGAGACGAGAGGGCTTGGTTGCAGATAAAGAATTATACAATTTTTTTGTGGAAAGAAATTATGATGAGGGGAATGTTGAAATGACTCTTGAGCTTTGTGATGAAGCAATAGAGAAGTGTCTTCTGGCTCTGGAGTATAAAACCGATAATCCTCACATGTAGCTCGACTTTGATTGTGATGTTTGATATGGCCCAAGCTGTGGGGTTGGTATCTTCACCGACAGGCCTTTGCAGGGATGTGTAAGCCGCAAAACGCACAGGTCCAAGCCCAGCAGCACATGGAAGCGCCTACTGATAAAGTTGGATGGATGCAGCACGGTTATCAAGTCAGAGAGAAGTCTGGCCCCTAAGCCATGATGCCATGGTAACTTTTCTCATTTTCCCTTGTTGTTTAATGGGCTCCACTATTTGTTATGGAGTGGCTTTATTTATACAAGTGGTCATGCATTGCAGCTATCGATTTAGATGTACATATATAGTTCCTTCAGCCTTGGAAGAATGTCTTGCATACACTTTTATACAAATTTAAGAAAGTCAAAACCCTTTATTTAGTATTTTGAATCCAGAAAAGAAAAGTACAATATTTACAATCTGTTATTCCCTTTTCTTTTTTTTTTTTGAGTGTACAATCTAGGCAAAAGAAGATCAGGTGCAGAGATTAATTTTACAGTCCGAAATTCGTTATGTGATTTTTTCTCTTCCAGATGTGTCTTGTGGAATTCAATGGATGGATGGATGGGCACACAGATAGATATATACAGATCTATCGGACTCAGTCAGAATTCTTTCATCCCTCCTGTTGCATTGCTGTTGTCTGCACTTATCTTCATTTGTAAGTATTTAAGGTGATTAGGTAATGCGTAAATTTGAATGGGGATTGCATGCTTAGTTAAACGTGAATGTCAGGTACTTGTACACATGGAATGGCTCAACGGGCAGGGAGGACAAATATATTGTTACTAGAGGGATGATCTGATTCTCAGAATTAAGCCAGGTAGACTAAATGCTGCTACCTGAAATCTACATCACTTGTAGAGGACATTTTGCTGATATTAAGGATTACTTTTCCATATTTAACCCTAAGATAACGAATGTTTTGTTTAGTGTTGATGCCGTGTTGATATTGTATGTAATTACAATAGGAAACATGAGGACTTTATGTTGTACCATCATGTATGATCAATAAGAAATAACTCATTTTTTGGAACAGAAATTACTGACAAATACGGAGACTTCTTGCAGAACGGAGAAATTTACATATAACAAGTTAAGTTGCATAATATAAATATCATACATCTCAGTTTTTGACTTGGGCGATATTTTACCTCTTACAACATAAAGGTCAAAAAAACCAAGAGCGAAGAAAGAAAGGACATAAACTCCATAGATTTGTTAGCGATCCGATGACCATTTGAAGGGGAAGGAGGATTCGGAACGGTAGTGGCTGTCACTTGTTCCTTAGAACAAGTATAATTGCAACGACTTGGGCGAACTACTCTGTACACTCCAGTACTTGCTAAGATATAAATGTCTTTATTGTTGTCCTCCCCAAACGAGAAAATGTAACCTAAAGCAGGTAAGGGACTGTTTGGCACCGAGCCGCAGTCAATTGGAGAGTCATGGGCACAGGTGAAAGGAATTGACTTAGCCGAAAAGTTTCCACTGCTTTTCGGCGCTTCACCAGCTGCCCAGATGTTACTAGCGTACAAATCTGCATATAAATAACTGAACATTGACGATGATAGTTAGAACTTAGAATAGATGGAAAATCAGTTCAAACTTTGGTAGAAGATATCAGGAAGAGGTGTTATTGTTATTGTCTTTTTACCTTCCATGCATGCAGGGATCAGTCGTAGAACGGTAAAAATAGCCGCCTGAAATTGATGCTGATCCTTCCTTCTTATTCACGTCAGAATGGTAATAACCTACTACAGAGAAGATTAGATCTGTGGTATCAACTGATTTATTTCCTGCAGTAGATTTCTGAGGGGTATAAATAAGGGGTCCTTCGTAAATAGGCCATCCGTAATTTCCACCCTTTGTGATGATATCAACCTCTTCGTAACGATCCTACGAGATTCAAATGAATTGGAAAATTTATTTGATAAAGTGAAAAAAATAAAAATAACATTTACCTGTGCTTAATATTCTATTTCAAAGCAGAAAAATGCATAAGAAAAATTGGAAGCTAAAGTCAAAAGAAAGATCGTCTGAACCTGTCCAACATCTCCACAGACAAAGTAGGAAGGTCTCTCCGAATCAAAGCTACAACGCCAAGGATTTCTCATTCCTCTGGCCCAAATTTCAGGCTGATATTCTTTATCCTCAGAGTAAGGGTTATCTTGAGGGATGGAATAATTTCCCCATAAATCTATGTTTTCTTCACCTATACAATACACACAAGAATTTAAAACAAATATATATATATATATATATATATAAAACTAAAATCTTAAAAAAGGGAGGACATCCGATATTTTTTATGTTGAATGGGTTTGGGGGTGGAATTTACCATAAGATATGTATAATGCAAAAAATCTTACCAGGCAAGTTGTTTATATCAACCCTCATGACCTTCCCGAGCAAGGACTTCTTATTTTGGGCAAAGTCAAAACCGTCGCCTTTGAGTCCACCATCTCCCGTTATGATGTACATGTAGCCATCTGCGGGACTAAACAGAATCTGTCCACCATGACTAGATGAAGTTGGAAGTCCAATTGTAAATATCCTTCTCACTACCGTCGGCTTCGCATTTTTTGCCTAAAATTAATTACACCATAGTCAAATTTAATTATTTAAAATAAATAAATAAAGAAAGAAAAAAAACCCAATCAAAGAGTGGATATGATCATGCATGTTTCTACCAATGAAGGATCTGATGCTGTCCCATTAGCAGTGTACTCGGCAACCACCATATGATATTGGCATGGCTGAGCTGCTTTTGAAGACGGTAGCTTCGAAGGATCACAATCTACGTCTGAGTTACAAGCGCACCTTCCGGAACATCCAGGAGACGATACCTTATCGCAATTAAACGAGGCAAAGAAACGGCCATTTTGGGCAAAATTTGGATGAAATGCCATTCCCATCATCCCAAAACTGGTATCAAAATGAACCTGATCAGTTAAATCCACAAATGGACTAGACTCATCGAGTCCCAACATTTCTCCTGACCCTTGTTCTGGGACAGTGGCTAACCAAATTTTACCGGGCTGATTAGAAAAGAAGGCACGGTTAGAGCCATCAGGGTGAGCTACCATGTTGAGGTAAGATCCGGTCCCTATTTTTTCAAGACACATACCTTTAGGGGCAGGAAGAGTATTGCTTTTGTTAAGGGAAATTGGTTGACCAGAAAAACATAAGGAATCTTCCTCGGAAACACCACCAAATGAGTCACAAAAATCAGATTTGGACTGCCAGAGATCAGTTAGTTTGGACGTGGAGTTTTGGGGCAAACCAGCCCCCCTGCCTTGTAGTGAAGGGGCAAAGGGGGAGTTTAATATCGAGATTGATTGGCAAGTGTCCCATACAGTCGAGCAATAGCTACTTGCCGCCTGTTTTGACTCGAATGAGCCTGATGAACCTGTGGAATTGCAGAGGATGGGAACCGGATGAGAAATGGATTCGACCCTATATAACTCTGCTGAAAATGGATCACATGTCTGCAAATTACATGGAAGAGTATCATTTATGGATAAATTTTGTTGTCAAAACCCCAAACTTGTATGATGCCTATTTGACACAACTTATTTCAGAACAGTTTAAAATTTATTTATATCTATAATAAGTTATAAGATGAAAAAAAA
>JAUMHB010070817.1:0-13270 GCA_032359685.1 Pittosporum tobira | reverse complement strand
CGTTTTGGGTTTTTTTTTTGTTTTTTTTTTTTTGTTTTTTTTTTTTTTTTTGGGTTTTTTTTTTTTTTTTTTTTTTTTTTTTTTTTTTTTTTTTTTTTTTTTATGTGCGTGTTATTTTTGTTTTTATTAATTATTTTTATTATTATACGATTTGTTATTTCTTCCATCACAAAACTAAATATACTTTAAAACTCTATTTTAAAAAAATATGAAGATTTAAATTATAATATAAAATTTTAAATTCTTAAACAGTAATTTTTTATATGTGAGTCATAATATTTATTTTGACATTAATTTTATATATAATTTAGAATATTCAAATCAAATAAAGTAAATTAGGAACTGTCCTGTTTTTTATTAGAATATCGTGTGATTGTGTACAGTTTATAATAAATGTCAACCAGACTATAAATCTATACTTTTATAAAAGTCAATAAGGAAAGTACTGTGCAGGAGGAACGCAACATTCTTTTGTTGTTTTTTTAAAAATATTAATTAAAGCACATAAAGTCTGTAAAAAATATAAAAAAATTATAATTAAAAAAAAATACTTTTAAATAGAGAAAACTGTTGAGTAAACAAAAATGTTAGTATTTTTATTTATTTATTTATTTTGTAGTTTTGCGTTCTTTTTTTTTTTTTTTTTAAAGAAAAAATGTTCTTGCTATTATTATACTACTTTCTTTGTCTTAAAACATTGACTAAAGCACATAAAGTTTGTAAATTAAAAAAAAATTATTTTTTAATAAAGAAAAATATTGAATTACGAAAAATGTTTATATATATATAAACAAATAAGGACGGGACTGTCAAAGAGGGACGCATCCATCTTTTATCGTGTTGTGCTTTTTCATTTTTTTTAAAAGTATTTTTTAAAAATTAAAATATTTATAACTGGGTTATTACCTAGTATATACCTTTCGATTTCATTAACAAAAAAGAAAGTTATAATAAGTTTCGAAAATAACCATCATTATTGTCAATGTATGTACGCCAACTACAGTAATATTTTATGTAAGTACCTGAAAAGCTGGCAGTATCTAAACCCATAAATAACATTAGCATTTCTCAAAAGGATCAACTAAAACACGATCAATTCAGATAATATGACAAAAGAAAAGAGAACAAGCAAACTTGGTAAGCGAGCAGAAGGTGAAAATGTGAAACTTCACCAACATCTATGTTATTTATGGATAGGTGTGAACAAAGTAAGTTGCCATGGATTTGCAGATAGTAAAAATAGCTTCAAGACGAAGGAAAAAAGACACAGAATTATATCGGCAGAAAGAATTGTATTGAATTAAATTACCTTTACAACTCATGTCTCCTTTTATATATATACAGTTAGACATATACACAAAATTTGAGAACCAATGTCTGAACCGGGACTGATTTAGTCAAAGTTTGGTTAAAACCCAGACTGATTAGCATTGAGCTGGACTTTCAAAATATCAAAAAGGCTCAACAGACCGCCATATTAGGAGAAAGACCAACAAAAAAACCGGCCTAGTCCGGGTCAATATTTGGACTGGTCCTGGTTAAAAACCGGCCTGGGCCGAGGCCTGGCCTGAGCTCAGACCGATCCTAAAAACCCTATGAAAAGCCTGCAGAAATTACCATGTATTATAAAAAGTTATTCTCTTTGTTTTCAATACTATTTTTAAAAATTACTAAGTTTTATAAAAAATAAGTTTATAACTATATAAATTACTAACTATCTAAAATAAATAACTATATAAAATAGTTAACTATATAAAATAACTATATAACTACATATATAACATAACTATATAACTAATTATATAAAATAATTATTTTAACTAACGTAATAAAAGAAAAACTATGAATTATTAACTTAATAAAAGTATTATGAAAGTTATATACTTATATATAGAAAAATAATTTTAAATAATTTTATAAATTGAAAAAAAATTAAAAAATAGAAAAAATTCGGTTGAGGATCGGTCCGGACCAGTAGTCCTCAACGGACCTCGCTTTTTGGAAAAAAATCTAGCCCGGCCCGACCTGATTTTTTTAAATAAAGACCGGTCCTGACAAGCGTGAGCTAAAGTTTGACAAACCGGTCTTTTTGTACATCTCTATATACAATTGTAACTAACTTGCTAGAATCAGAATGATAGACATAATTACAGATTTACCCTTTTCTATTTACATTACTAGTCGGACTTTGTTATAACTGTCTTCTATATGTGCCTTGAACGCTGAGGTAAACAAGTCAAAGTACTAGTGCACCATTGACTTGATGTGTTGACTGCTGCTCTTTTACACATTCTTGTGTATCTTTAATTTCCTCCCCCGAAGTTGATGTCTCTTGCTTTGGCTATGAATTTCATGTTATTGCTCTCTTCTCCTCTCAAACCTTGGAAGCCAAAAGAAATGAAGCTCTTCTCTCAATATGAAGGTTATGCAGAGAAGAAGAAACAGAGGAAAGAAAGAATCAGGAAGAGATGAGGAAGAAAGAAATTGGTCTTCTTTATATATATATATATGTGTGTGTGTGTGTGTGTGTGTGTGTGTGTGTGTGTGTGTGTGCTGAAAATTGGATATTTGGCTCAATGCTTTGCCACACGCTCTCTTTTCATGAGACTAAAATATCTATTAGGCCATTTTCTCAGCGCGCACGCACACACACACGTACACTACACATATATACAACTACATCTATTTCACAAAAATAATGAGTCGTAAATATAAATCGAACAAAATTAGCATAAAAAAGATCAAATCACTACCAGTCTTTTGTTATTAATTTGGATGTTCCAAAATCAATAGTAATATCCATTTCTTTAAATTGAATAATTTATGTAATCCCTTACTTTGAAAATTCGAGATGTTACACTTTTGATGAGATTTGGGCTCCTTAACCAATGCTATGGCTCTATTGTTATCAATGAACTTTTTAATCCATTAGCTTCCTTTGATGCTTTTGAAGTAGCAATATACTCAGCCTTCATTATAGAATCAGCACCTATGTTTTGCTTGGAACTCTTCCAGCAAACCGCTCTACCATTTAAGCAAAAGATAAACTTGGATTGTGATTAAAAATCATCCTTATTTGTTTGGAAACTAGCATCAGTGTAATAATTTACAATGAGTTGTTCCCCACCTCCATAAATCAAGAACAAATCTTTAGTTATTCTCAAATACTTGAGGATATTATTTACTGCTATCTAATGATGTTCTTCTTGATCTGACTAGTATCTACTTGTCATGTTCAGAGCACAAGCAACATCAGGAGGAGTACATAACAAGACATATATCATAGATCATATTGTAGATGCATATGGAATTCTAGTTATGCGGTCTCGCTCATCCTTGTGTCAACGGACACCAAGTCTTGCTAAGACTTAAGCCATGTGATATAGGAAGAAAATCACTTTTGGAATTTTTCATGTTAAACCTATTGAGGACTTTGTCGATGTACAAATTTTGACTTGGTCCAATAAGTCTCTTTTATTTATCTCTATTGTGAGACCACAAAAATTTGGGTTATGAATAATGTAAATAAGTTGTATTTTGATTATGTAAATTGTTTTCAAGTTTAGTAGATTTTATTATTTTGGTAGCAATGATGGAAATTTTATTCAAGTATGTTTTAAGTAAATTTCTTTGGACTTGGAATTGAACTTATGCTTTGTGATAAACCCTAACATGGACGACCCAAGATTAAGTATTTTTGATTAAAGTTTTTATGAAAGTGTTAGCCAAGAATGTGATTTAGAAAAAGGGAATTATTGGACTTGTGAGACCCGAGGATTTTACCAAGAACAATGAAAATGTAGTGTAAGTATTTTTGTGTGGATGATGATAATGTTTTCAAGTTAATGAGTTTTACTACGTGTTGTTCAATTAAAATTTTCTTGGATTTGGACCGAAAACGTTGAATGTGAGAATGACCTGAGGTGTGAGAACTAGGAATTTTGCTCGGTGAATGAAAACGATATGAAATTAAATTTTATGAGAATGAAGAAAATGAATTTTGTAAATGCATTTGATGAAATGAAACAAATTGTTGGTACATTTTGCACAAATTTGTTCGAAAAAGTTTTCATGTCAGCTTGAGAAGGGTATGGGGGAACCTTAACTGTGATGCCCCGACCTCTGTACAACCTCTAAACACCTAGATTGGTCGTCAAACTACTCCTTAGACTTCCAAATGTACAATAAATTACAATCATTCCTTAATGACATTGCAGCAAAATATGAATTACTATTACAAATATTCCAAATGGACTACATTATTTAAAAGTCCAAGTTCACTCCTCACAGTTCATCTTCCTCAAGCTAGACAGATCTCCAGCATTCGTCTCATCCAAACCTCTTGAACTAGTTACTCGGTTCTATCTTATCTAACTGCAAGGAAAACATACAACCATAACAAGGGTGAGCAATTAAGCTTAACAAGTACAACCTCTCAAATATTAAACCATATATTCAACTTTAATAAAATCAATTCAAGGTTTTGAAATAAACATACTTTCAATGCAAAGAATAATTTACAAATAGTCAAGTAAATTATGCTATAATTTAAAGACATACAGGTGAGTATGCCCTAACTTCCAATTACCTCCATTCCCCGTCTAACCTTAACACACAATTAAGACCAAATGAGTACTAAAAGCTCCAGTGAATATGCGCACCACAAATGCAAGTATATCTTAGCCTGCGTTATAGGACTTGCTCCCATGGGATCCTGGTTAAACTAGTAAACCTCCAAGCGGCAACACTCAAGCTTCATTTTAAAAACTCATTTAACTTTCTTTTCATGCATAAGTAAATTTTAAAACTTATGCAATTCATTATCTTTGAAATCATGCATGTGTGATAACTAAAACACGTAAAGAGAAGGAGAGTTGTACTTCCATTGCTGGCGCTTAAAACTTACTCCTAATCGTGCTTCGCCGGTTAACCTCCGTTCACTTTCCCGTCTATGTTTTGTTTTGTCTCCGCTTACTTCTTTTCTTTCGTTCTCGCTCTAATCAATTCCAAAGCCTTCCTAAACCTAAAAACATGTTCCTATGTATACAAATGTCTCATAGTAGTACATTATTCAAGCTTCAAACCTCATAACCCCATTGGCCATTTCTAACTTATTGCACTAGTGGTAATCACATACGGACGAATTTCTGTTATAGAATTCATTTAGCTACAAACTTAATTTTTTTACATTCTATATTTATAGATTTTCATATTGTCTTAAGAACAACTCTATTCCGAGTTCGTATGAAAAAGATACAACTTTCTAAAGTTGAAAAACTCTGTAGAAAAATATGCTCTATTTTGACTTATAGTTGCAACTTTGGGCATTTTTCAAAATCCCCAAATAATATCAAAAGGAGTTATTCTTTTTGGAAAAACACATTACAATTTCTCAAGTTTAACCATAAAAAGTTTCATCAACTTCCACTATAGAATTTATTTTAGATGGATTTTCAAAGTTCGGCTAAAAAACTAAAATTTGCAGATTTTTCAGAATGCATCTGCATGACTTTTCTAGCATTTTATCACATGTAGATTATTTTATACAAATATTTGAACATAGACTGTTGATTTCAATTCCTCTGTTCTATCAGAAAACTTATAGTAGTCACTTCCAACAATTTATTAAAATAACAAATGGACTCCAAAAATTATAAAATTTTGTGGTCGTCATATAACTTATTCAAGTGCCTCCCATAAAAGTTTTATGTCCATTTGACAAATTAATAAATTTTCGTGCAATTAATAAACAATAACCCGTAGTCCAAAATTTTCAATGTACATGAACTTCTTTTTGCAACAAACCAACTAATCGAGTATGAACTCAACTTATTCATGAACTAGGCTACTCATATATACTCTTAAACATCATCATACACACCAACTTAACCATATAAATCATGAACAAAGTTGAAACTTTTACTTTCTTGCGAGATGATGGTTGCTCATCCCTTCTTTGACCTCCTAGCTCCTTAACATCTCCTTCCTCTTCAGACTTCTTCCACCCGTGACCTACCAATGCTTGAAATTTATAAGTTCTTGGGCTAGCTTAATGATTTAGAGGGTATATAAGGGTAATATATGCTTGAATCTTGAGTAAAGTTGCAAGGGTTGGCTTGCCCTTTTGATTTTCCTCCTTTCTCTCTCTATGTTTCTCTCTTCTTTTCCTTGGCTTGGCACGAAAATGGAGGAGTGCAGCTATTGATCGTCTGCCGGTGAGCCTCCTTGAGGCTATTAAAGTGACTTATGATCACCACCCTTTGTTTGACACATCAACCCCACTTGGAATTACCAAACTAACCCACCACCAATGCTTGATAACTCAAGATATTTATGAAGAAGCCACAAAAATGTGACACCTCAAGGGTGTTAAAGTAACTTTACTTTTTTTATTTTTCAAATTATCATTTCCCCACTCAAAGTTTTAGGAAATCAATTTTAAGCCCCTATTCTTTGAAAATTCGGCCATGTCTCCCTTTTTGGGCATGCTCTTTCATTTCAGCCCCCCTCTTAAGTTTCTTATAATTTTCCTTAGTTCTCATTCAAGTCACTTTTGGTCCATACTTAATATGTAAGTCCAATTGCACATTAAAACTAATCCATATTTCACTCAAAAAATTTGCTAATCATGCATCAACTTGAGCCGGCCTTACCTAGTTTCCCAACTCAAAATCGAAGTCTAATAATTTCCTAAGTCCAAGTTCACTTAGACTTAATCAAAATATACTTAGAGAAATTTTAGTTCCATGATTTTTAAGCACTTGGTCATTAACTTGGTCTCCTTAAAAAAATCCGGCTACTAACATAACAATTTAGCATGTATAGTAATTCAAAATACTTACGTTCAAGTTCAAATAAATATGTCAAACGATTTGCATCATATAGTCTTTGATTATCTATCAATTATTAAACTTTCGGGATCTCACATTAACCATAGACCAAACCACTTTGTGTTGGACCAATTAAGGGTCTATAAGTTTAATATAAACTTTTTTATTTTTAAAGATAAGCCTAATTAAAATAAAGTTGGATTACTTGATTTTTTTAGTGGGCTAAATTTGCACTTTTGGACTAAAAATGGACAAAGGAGGCAAAAAGGAAGCAAAATGGGCCGAGCCCATGGGGTGCACATCCAAGGGAAGTATGTAGGTATATATTTGCTGCAAATATATATTTTGAAGAGATATTTTTGACTTGGTGAAGTCAAAGCTTCCCAAGGAAGCTTGTAATGTCAACAATTGATCAAGTTATTAAAATATGAGCTTTAATCCAAGCCCTTCATCTAACCACCACAAAGCAAGTTATATATATACTATTTAGAAGCTGAATTCAGCAGAGAGAAGGGGAGAAAATTGCTGCATATTCTTGTTCTTGCCTAATATAGAGAACAATATAGAGAGATAAAGAAGAAACCTTGCAAATCTTGTATGTTTAGCCAAGATCAAAGCTTCATATACTCAAATACATCCTCTACTTGACTAGAGAACTCAAATAAACCTCAACCATATGAGGTTGAGAGCCACGGGTGGTAGAAAACTAGGAAAAATCATTGATTCAGAAAGGAACGAAGCTAAGGGGGGGAGATCTACCGAGGTTAATACAAATCTTGGAGGAAAGGTTAGCACTTTACTACTCCCTCTTATTTTATATAAATAGATTAATGTTTATATTGATGATCTAGAGTGTGTTTGGTGGATTAGATGGTATATTTCATGCTTAGTTAGTGATAACATTAGTTGTAAAGGAACAAAGTTGGACATGATGAATTTTCGGTATCGAGAGTAACTTGTGTTAAAAAATGTGTATAAAATAATTTATATATGAGTTATGCAAAAAACATTTTTGTGAGATTATTTAACTTAATAAGGAACATATATCTAGAAGGTTGTTTGAGATAATAAAGTCGTTTACTATTTGTATAAAATGATAGAAAAGGAGATAGTAGCTTCCAAGATTTTTGGAAAAATATGGTTTTTGGTCCAACTTTGAAAATACGGCTAAAATAGTCTATAAGGTCAAAGTTAATGAACATTTTTATGGTCAAACTTGGACAAGTTTAATATGTGTTCCAAAAATATTGACATTATTTGAGATTATTTGCTATTTTTCAAAAATACCCAAATTATGCTTCTGTAAAGTCAAAATAGAGCAGATTTTCTGGAATGTTATCGAACTTTGAAAAGTAGTATCTCCTTCATAAAAAGTTGGAATTTAGTCGTTCTTGTGTCCTTATGAAGCCCTAGAAGTCTAGTTTTGGAAGAAAAATAATTCTATAATGAGGAGATTTTTATAACATGAGTTATAAGCATTTGAAGGTAGCTAACTCAATAAAACAAAGATGGAAGTTGGGTGCATTAACTCATATAAGATATTGTAGCATTCTATGATCCATAAATGGCTAATTAAGGTCGTTAATGACTATAGGAATCTATATTAAGGTTATAAAAGGCTTGGAGGTTGTCTTGGAAGAAAATGAAGAAAACGAACGAAAACGAGAATGGAAACGAAAACAACAACAAGGACCGGCAAACCATTTCAGGTGTAACTAAAGTGCAATGAGGCAAGGGCATTCTTTCGCCCCGTCTTTTACGTACAGTTGTGATTGTTCTTCCTTGTACGTGTATTGACTATTGTAAATCTGTGAACCGCTTACTTGTGTACATTGCATATAGTTTTTGAAAAATGTTTTGAAAAAAAATTGAATTGGGCATGTTTAGGAAAGAAAACCTAAAAATATAATCATGAGAGGTTTAGTCTACAAAACAGACTGGGCGAATGTACTTCTTTGGGTTCAGCTGATTGAACAAGACTGGGTAAATGTGTGAAATGAAACATAAAACAAGGAACTTAGGGATCAAGTGCATTGCATGTTTTCAAGAAATATTTTTTTTATGAAATGTTTTGAAAATGTTTCGCAAATGTTTTGTTTAAAAGTTATGTGTTTAGCGTTGAGGAATATGTACTTGATGAGCATTGGTCGCTCACCCTTACTATATTTTCAATAATTTTTGCAGTTAGATAAACAGAACGAGCGAGACATCGAGACGAAATTGGGGATTTGTCTAGCCCGGGGTCAAAGACGGAGTGAGTTATTAGTTTATGAACATTGTAAATAATATTTGTTGTATTTTGTATATAATTTTTCGCGGCATTCAGCAAATAGTGGAGATGCATTATACTATTGGAATTAAGATAAGGTTTGACAATCGGTCTAGTGGGATGGTAGTTGTACGGAGACCAGGGCGTCACAGATGGTATCATAGTAGGGCTAACACAAATCTCCAGAATACGAGTGATAGACGAAGAATGTTATGAAACATGAAGACGATGAATATGATTTATTTAGAAATGGTTTGAATAAAGTTTTGGGCCTATGTGCGTTTGGGATAGACATAATGAAAGAGAATAATCAAGATAATGAGTGACGATAATGAATAGAATTTGAGAAAGAATGCCAAATGGATATGAATGAATAAGGGTATTGGATATTGAAAAGATTATAATAAGGTTATGGATATCCCTTTGGAATTGAGATGATATATGAGGGATTTAGTTATGAACTTTAGTAGCAATTATTATTTAAACCTTAATTGTGAATCAAGGTCTGGGTGTAAAGAGGAATGAGTATTACTTAGAATATGTTACATTATTTCAGAAAATGCCGCCTAGGAGGGGAAGAGGAAGAGGAAGAGCCTCACGTTAAAGACAAGATGAAGCCGAACAGTCAGCTCAAGGACAAGATCAAGTTGAGCAAACTGCCCAAAACCAAGCAGAGCAACCTGTCGCAAACCCAATACAACAATTTGTAGAACTACTTTGTGATACAATGCTTAACGCACCACCACACTAGCACAAAGAAACCTTGCACCAATTAAACCCACTACCATGCTTTAGGAATTCAAGAATTTACAAACCCCAACCTTTGAGGGTAGCCGAGATCCTACCAAAGCTAAAAACTGGGTAAAAGAGATCGAGAAGGTATTTGAAATCTACTAAATGGCAGAGAACCAGAAAGCGAGATTTTTCTCCTATTTATTAAAGGGAGAAGCAAATTATTGGCGGAAGACAGCAGAAGGTCAAAAGAAACATAAAGGATAAAAGGGAGAACATAATGAAGAAGGAAACGAATGGGAAGTTAGAGGAAAAGGAAGAACGGAGGAAGCCAAGAAAAATAGAGGGATAACCTGGGAGAGGTTTTAGGAAATGTTCTTTGAAAAGTATATCCCGACAAGTGTGTTAGACCGCATAAAGAACAATTTTTTGGATGACCATGGAATAATATGCGGCTAAATTTAACGAAATGGAATGATTTGCACCACGCCTGGTGGATACTAAATGAAGATATGCAAAACGTTTCAGACAGGGCTTAAACCCCTGGTTACGTAACAAAGTAGCAGTGTTGGATATTGATAACTTTGACCAATTAGTGAAAATAGCAATAATCACTGAGGAAATTGGGAATGAATTATCTGAGTATAAGAGGAGTCAAAGAATGGGTAGTTTTAAGAAAAAGAAAAGTGGTGGAGAGTGATCTCAAACTTCTCAAGTATCACAAATTGAAGTTCGAAGTAACAATCTCACCAGCAGGAAGAGGCCGATAAAAGAGGGTAGTGAAGTACCAAGCCAAGAAATATCAAGTGAAGAATGTGAGAAGTATGGAAGGAACCATGGCAGAAAACCATGTTTGGTAAGGACTGATCGTTGTTACCGGTGTAACCAAGCAGAACATATTACAAGTAATTGCCCCAATCGACGATCTCATACTTGTTTGTGTGTGGTCAACGACGACACATTTCCACAAACAACCCTAAGAAGACCAATATCCAAAGTGAAGAAGGAAGTCGAACAAGATCAAACTCAGCATCCACCCGAATCAATAATGTACCACTAAGATCAACAGCTCAAACATTTCAGATGATTCTTAGCGATGTTAGTACGCACCAAGGAGAAGGAAGCCAATCGATCACTGGGCATGCTAGAACAAAAGGAAAATAGTAAGTGGAAGATCAAGAAGGAGTTCTTAAAAACTAGAAATTGAATTAGAAATTTTCTAATAGCACGTATGTATTTAAAGTTGTATGGTAAGAATTCTGAATGTTATGGATATATTCCCACCTACTTGGTACTGAAATTTCGAGGACGAAATTCTTTTAAGGGGAAATGATGTAAGACCCGAGAATTTTGCCAATGACAATGAAAATTTAGTGTAAATATTTTTGTGTGGATGATGATAATGTTTTTCAAGTTAATGAGTTTTACTACATATTGTTTAATTAAAATTTACTTAGATTTGGACCGAAAATTTTGAACATGAGAATGACCCGAAGTGTGAGAACCAATAATTTTGCTCGATGAATGAAAATGATATGAAATTAAATTTTATGAGAATGGAGAAAATGATTTTGGAAATCCATTTGATAATTGATGATATGAAAGAAATTGTTGATACACTTTACGCAAATTTGTTCGAAATTTTTTTCGTGTGGGCTTAAGACGGGTATGGGGAAACCTTAACCCTAGACCAAACCACTTTTTGTTGGACTAAGTGAGGGTATTTAGGGTTAATATAAACTTTGTTTTAAAGATAAGCCCAATTAAAATAAATTTGGATTACTTGATTTTTTTTAGGGGTTAAATGCATAATTGTCCACTAGGGGTGTATAACGGTCGGTTATTGCTCAAAAAATTAACCGATCCGAATGTATCGGTTATGGAACACGCCATAACCAAATCCAATCCAACCCAAGTTTATCCGTTGGTTATCGGTTGGTCGGTTGGTCGGTTATCGGTTATTTTCAGTCAGTTGGTCGGTTATAACCGACTTGTTTGGAACCATTTTTGGGCTGAATTTGTTAGACATATTGGGCCTGTTGGGCAGTTGGGCTATTTTATATGACTTTGATTTTTAACTTTGTTAGTAATAGAATATTGATTATTGGACTTTTGCCACTTAAAATTATATTGGGTCTGATGTAGTGATAATTGATTCTTTGATAAATAATATATAATTAATATATATATATATATATATAATTAACAATTAATAATTAATATATGTTGGTCGGTCGGTCGGTTACGGTTAAAAAATTGCAATAACTGTAATCGACCTCTTAATTCGGTTATTCAATTTTTGACATCCAAATCGTATCAGTTTAGTCGGTTCGGTCCATAATTCGGTTCGGTCAAGAATGGTTCGGTCGGTTATTTCGGTTCGGCGAAAAATTTGTGCACCCCTATTGTCCACTGTATTATGTCTCTTTTATTGTACTAATTTTTTTTACAAACTCATCATTGCACTGCATATTTTTAACAAACTCATCATTGTACTTTATTTTATTTACAAACTCATTATTGTGAGGTCCCGAAAATTTTGATGAACAATTAATAATCTGAAATGTCCTCTTATGATGTTTAGTAGAACTGTTTTCTGCACCGCTATATTGAGTTAAAATAAAAATATAATGACTAGGTATTTTGAAAATTACTATGCTCAAGGGCATTTTTGTTATTTTGACAATTGTTATGCTTGAGGGCATTTTAGTCATTTTGAGAAAAGATATGGCCGAGGGTATTTTGATCATTTTGACAAAATCTATGCCCAAGGATATTTTAGTCATTTTAACTCGAGAGTTAAAAGTGCTCAAAATCATAAAACGACCAAATATCTAGAATCAGCACGGAAAAATAGTGAATCGAAACGCCATCAGATTTTTGATTTGACCTAGCCCAGAGTTGACTTTTTGACCAGAGCATCGTATGGAAAAACGGACAGCGCCGTTGGAATCGCAGCATGCCAAAACGTAAGATAGAGTATTATATTATATTTTTCAAATTTTAACTTTTTAAATTATTATTTAATTGTTAAATTAATCGAATCGCGAATCGAGGCAAAATAACATTTTGAATTTTGAATTTTTAGCCAGTTGACCAGCTGGGGCCCACTATGCACAGGCCCCCAGGATTTTTGTCTCTTCCCACTTTTTCCCTTTTCTTTTTTCTTTTTTTCTTTTTTTCTTTTTCCCCCCTCTCCTTTTCTTCTCTTTTCTCTTTTCCCCCAAACTTTCTGCAACTTCTGAAAATTTCCAAATTGGTAATCAGTCCCTTTTTGCATCAATTGAAGGTTGTATAACATTCATTTAGCCCACATAACACCAACCATTGAACTGGAATTCATCACACAAGCTGCAAATTGTTTTGTTCTTGTTCTTGGTGAGAAAAAATTCAAAGACTCGATTTTAGAGTGTTATGGTTCAAATTGATGATTGGAATA
>JAUMHB010070806.1:2160-13270 GCA_032359685.1 Pittosporum tobira | reverse complement strand
TAAAAGAATAATAATTTGTGTAGAGTGTCATGTATAATAATTCTAATAGGACATGATGTACTTTATTATGACCTTGTAATAAGGTCTTGCATATTTGTAAGTTGAGATATTATTAATAAATTGACAACTCAAATCGGGGTGTGTATATCCAGATTTGTGGGTATCACATTATATATATAGTTATATAGTTATTTTATATAGTTAATTATTTTACATAGTTATTTACTTTAGGTAATTAGTAATTTATATAGTTATAAACTTATTTTTTTTTATAATACTTAGTAATTTTTAAAAAAAGTATTGAAAACAAATAAAGTAATTTTTTTATAAGGATTTCGATTTTAATGGACGTCCAAAAAATATAAGTATTTCGATTTTAATGGGACAAATGGAGTATTATAATTTAGATAGTAAAGTATTAGTGAAAGTATTGAAGTTATAGTATTAATATTATAATTTTAAATAGTGAAATAGTGATTGAAGTGATGAATCATAATATTTGAGCTGTAAATATAGTAGTAGATCATATTTAATAAAATAAGAATAAATTAAATAATTTATATTATTAAATTTTTTTTAAAAGATAATATTATAATTTTACTGAAACGTTCAAAAAATATTATAATTTTAATAAGAGAGATGAAATATTATTAACACTTAAATAAATTTATAAAAATCTTAAAATTTCAAGATTTTACATTCACTTTAAATAAACTCGCATTAATTAATTAGATAATTTAAAATGCCTACGACACTCCTACAAAGTATCATGAATTCACTTCTTTTAACGCGTGTGATTGGACATTTAGCCCGAAACATGCGTTAAATTCATTAATTCCTAAAATATAGAGTAGTGCTGGACTGGCAGTAAGCTGGTAATCATTCTACCGTCACTTTGACTGTTCCAAGATCTCTCGCTTTTTCTGCATACAGCTATTTGCAGAAAGAAAGAGACCGAGAGACAAAATGGCAAGTGGAGGAGGGTACGGGGATGCCAAGATAGACTATGTATTCAAAGTGGTGCTGATCGGAGACTCGGCTGTAGGGAAGTCTCAGATATTGGCACGTTTCGCCAGAAACGAGTTCAGTTTGGATTCTAAGGCAACCATAGGCGTAGAATTCCAGACCCGAACTCTGCTCATCGAGTCCAAGTCTGTCAAAGCTCAGATCTGGGACACCGCCGGCCAAGAACGGTCCGTACTTTCCAAACTCTGTCTGCCTGTCTGTCTACATATGTATTTATGCGTAAATAACTAATGTCTTTGCAACCAATAGCGAACTGGGTATTTTTTTAGGTTTTATATGGGATATTGCATCATTCTTATGACCAATTTTATTTTGTGTATATAGTGGCTGCACAAGTTTAGGGCTTTGATGCTATTTATGTTATTTTAGATTTGTAGTTTGTATACTACTTTCTGCTGCTGCATATTGAGTGATCTATATGTATCTGTATAATTATAAAGGAGTTAGTTTGACAAGTATGATGTATTTAGAGTTGAGATTGCTAGGAATATGATTTATGAATGAATTGATAGGAAAAAAACTCAAGTAGATTCGCAATTTTTCTGCTTTTCTTACTTTATTGGTCTAATTTTAGTGGAGAAGGGTAGTAATCTTAGTGGTGAGGGCTGAAAGATACTAATCTCTAAGCTTAATACTGAATACAGAAGCTTAGCTGTTTTAGGATATTTGACTTGAAGTTTAAACTGAAAATACCGCATTTCAATTAGGCTGTACTGATCTCACTAATTTTTTTGTAATTTAGTATAGTGATTCGGTAATTGCGAGAATATACTAATAGCATGCCCTAATCAACCATAAGAGAGTTTCCACCTCCACCAGCTTTTGGATATTTCTGATTTATCCTGAATTTCAGTGTTCAGCATGAACTCATGTATGAAAAAGTTTTTATCTGATTAATAGTTGTAAAAATCTGGAATTCAGTGTACTCTATTTAATGTACTATATGTCACCAGTTTCCAGCTTAATATATCGGCTGATTGTGTTCCCTTTTAATTGCAAGTTCTCAACTTGAGCAAGTTCATGTGTGTTTACTGAACAAATCTGTGCATAATTATTTTACAAGAA
The DNA here is from genome assembly GCA_032359685.1 of Pittosporum tobira. Classification (NCBI taxonomy): domain Eukaryota; kingdom Viridiplantae; phylum Streptophyta; class Magnoliopsida; order Apiales; family Pittosporaceae; genus Pittosporum; species Pittosporum tobira. The sequence continues at coordinate 11,179 of JAUMHB010070806.1, read as the reverse complement.
CAAGAAGTCCTTGCATATTAATGTACATAGGTTGAGTGATGGACCCTTAACATATAATTTGTGTCAACTCAACTAAGCCTTTTATCTTTTTTGGCGCTAACTTTTGCTCTTTTTTGGTGCAATCTACGCCTTTTATCCCAAACTTATAAGTTGTGTCACTTTGTCTTAAATGGATGCCAGTCCAAGCAGATGGATTCATTTATTGGTTTTGCTTTCTGTATACCCGTAGTATCCATTCTGTAGCCTTATTTTATAAAATGAGGTATTGTTGAGGTCTTTATTGCTGCAATCTATTTTACACGGCACCAAAGATAGTGATACGGTGGAAAGTGCGAGTTCAGCTGAAAGTTTACTTAGGCAGCTCTCAAGGGCTCCAAGTATTGGATTTGGGGTGTTGAGGGGAAGGGAGACATTTACATATGTGGTTGCAACTGGCCCAGCGACCCAATGTTCGCAATGCTCATATTGAAACAAGTCTTCAGTACCTTGTGAATTTTTTTAGTATATTTGAAGTTTTTGAAATTTATTTCTTTATTTGGACAAGCTAGAAATTGATATTAATCTGTAGATTCATGTATAGTCTGTCTATTTGCTCCTCGTAGATTTTCTTGAACTTGCATGGGTGAATTGTTGTGGTAGTTGTCCTGATGGGTGCCTGTTGGTTCTGAAACTATGCTTCCAAGAAGGTTCACAATTCTGGCTGTGCATCTAAAGTGCTTATTATCTGAACCTATAAAAAAGTGCTTATTTTCCAACATGGGGTTTACACCTTTAGGTGTAATAGTTGCACTCAGAGAGTGTGTGTGTGCGTGTTTGAACTTTAATGTAGTTTCTGATCAACTGACTTCTGTTCTTCTGCATGTTTGACAATGGACAGATATAGAGCGGTCACAAGTGCATATTACAGGGGAGCTGTGGGTGCTATGTTGGTTTACGACATAACCAAACGCCAGACCTTCGATCACATACCTCGTTGGCTTGAAGAACTGCGAGGTCACGCTGACAAGAACATTGTTATAATTCTGATTGGAAACAAGAGTGATCTCGAAGATCAGAGGGCCGTCCCCACTGAGGATGCCAAAGAATTTGCACAAAAGGAAGGATTGTTCTTCTTGGAGACATCTGCACTTGAAGCAACAAATGTGGAAGATGCTTTCATGACCGTGTTGACTGAGATCTTCAACATTGTGAATAAGAAGAATCTTGTTGCTGGTGAGGATAATAAAAGTAATGGCAACTCTGCATCACTATCTGGCAAGCAGATTCTTGTCCCTGGCCCTGGACAAGTCATCCCAGCCAAGAGCAGTATGTGCTGTTCTTCTTGATTTGTTTGGACTTGGAAATTTCAGATCTGTGATTTTCTGTTGAAAGATTATTATTCTTTGAGATGTTGGATGTATTTTTTGGTGTATATCTTTGGTTGCTATATCGATATATCATTACTAGTAGTAATTTGTAAAAGAATTTATTGCATGTTGTGAGGTGGAATTATGGAAAGTTGCAACAATCCGCAAGTCTCGACCACTTTTCTCTCTCTCCATCTCCTTAACAAAACCCCATATCTTCCTTTATAAACAGGAGCGGTCATCAAAGCACCTGATAAATTTGCCAAAATGAATTGCAGTCTTCTGTGCTTTGTTTGATTGACTTCCTGTTTTCCTACGATAGACTTCTGTTGATTTAGCTATGTTGTTGATTTGGTTGTGTTTTGACTTTCAAAGGGAGGCTGCTGGTTGCTTTTATCAAGCAGAATGTATTCGTAAAGATGCTTTATGATGCTTATGTATACTTATCTCAACTTCCGAAATTGCTCGGATAAATGTAAATATTTATTAATAAGTTGAAAAATAATACTTAGGTCTTGTATTTTTGTGCATATATTTACATAAGTTTCATTCAATATATATATTGATTTTAGAAAATGTTAATAGAATTTTCAATATATAGGTTCCATTTATTTATTTTTTTTAAATTATTTAATATTAGCTTAAAGCATACTACAAGTTTTTGGAATAGTTTTTTTTTTAATTATTTTTAAAATATTTTTTCCTTAAGCATCAATATAATTTTTTATATGCAAATTAAATAATTTTTTTATATGATACAATAGGAGATTATTAAAAATTTATAATAATAATTGAGTTAAAATTTATTAGTCAATTTAATGAGTAGAGCCCTTTTTATTTTCTTATGTGAAACAAATGAGAAGAGCCTTTCGTTTGCAAATGAATTTATGACGAAGACCATCTAGATTCGTGTACTAACATATATCATTGTATTTAATATGTAAGTTATTTTATGTATATTTAAAAGTCATGTGAAAATACTAATGTCATTAAATATATAATTTAAATCGAATTTAATAGAAACTTGACTGAATCACAAATCTAAAATTAATAAAATTGAATTAATTCGATAAATGAATCAAAATTGACTCAGCATTTGTCGGTTTATGTTGTATATTAATTTGCACTCCCTTTGTACACCAAAGAATGATCAAAGTAGTACCAGTTTGTAAATTAAGGTGAGAAATAGTAAGCGACTTATGTTACCCGTACGTTTAAGGTTGTATATAATTTTTTTCTAATTTAAATTTAGACCACATTATACAATAGTGAAGTATTATTGCTAAATGTGCTTAACTCGTTATTATTTTACGTGCCCAGGGCATTTTTTAAATAGACATTGGCTCTATTTGCTTGAATTAATTATTGGCGATTATAGTTTATTTCTAAAAGTCAACTCTTTTAAAATTAATTTAAAAAATAATTTAAAATTTTTCATAGGTTAAGTATAACAATATTATTGATATACTTTAAAAAGTTAATCGATAAATATTTTTTTTAGCTCAAAAAAAATTTATAATCAACAAATAAACTATAAACTATTATACGTACCATTTTAATAATGGTTCCATCATTGCGTGCACATTAAGAATAAATTTTTACATTCTAACTTCGTAATAAATTTCACTTTAAAAGTTCAAGTTTACTCTTCCTAATTTATTAAAAAAAAAATTGATTTTGGTAAGACTCTAAATTGTCTCTCATAATTTAAAAAAATAAAAAAGTATTTAAATCAAAAAGCTTTGGAAAAAGAGAAAGACTAAATATAAAATAGAAAATCAAATATTTCACTCCCCTTAGAAAAGTGCAAAACGTTTATTAATTTGTAACCAAAAAAAAAAGTCGTTCGAATAAATGGTATCGTGCAAGCATTTATTTTCACAAAATTACATCCTCCATTTCTGTCCATTGTCAAAAGAATCAAATCAGATCAATTGCCTTTTGTTTTCCGTACACTCAAGAAATAATTAACTTGGAATCAACCCATATTAGACAGATGTTATCAATAAAGCAGGACAAGAAAATGTTATATAATGTCTAACATGAAGAGGTTAAAGGTAAATTGCAAAATCTTAAAATTAATCCAACAGAAAAAGTACAATACCGTATGAATGGACTCCATATAAAAGTACTAAAAAGTAGTTCATCCAGCAACTCATGGTATAGTTTTTTCCAAGTCCTCTTCTTTTGGTATATCATTCTCTTTCACTCCAGCATCCTCGACACTTGAAGGCTTGTGTTCATCCGATGATGAGGATCCATTTCCATTCTCCAATCTAATCAAAAGCCTTTCCAGCAGTTCCTGGCAGTCGATGGCTGTCACCATTACCGCAACATTAGTCCTACCTCTCCAGCAACCAATAGCAATCGTCGATGCATCCACCGGAGGAGGATCTGACAAAGTTTTGTTACCTGCAAAATGAAAAAGATAAGCAGCAGCTTCCATAATTATAAGTTCGTGCAAAGTGAATTTTAAAGGAACATATTAAATGACAACAATAACCTTTATTCAAAACCACCACACAGCAACCCAGTATAAGTTTTGGTGCCCTTTCACTGAATTCAGCATCAACAAAATCTTTGAGCTTGACTGTTTTGTATTGCAATAGATGCTTGAAGTCCACTTGTTTTGCGCTGATAATTTGTTTAGTTATATGGGGAAGAAGCAGAGGCAGCCCTTCGGATGATATGCGAAACATGCAAGGTGAGGACGTGCCTTCTTTTGATGTTTGCCTTTCCTGGATTACAAGAAAATAAAAAAAAATGAAAAAATCATATGATGATTCAAAAGTTAAGATTCTCTCCCTATCCCTAATGGATATATTTAGTTTATTAATATATACAATTTCTTATCTAATTCATTTTTAGTTATTATCCCCCCCGGTAAGAACAAAGATACATCTTCCATGCTAAATAACATGAATGGATGAAAAAAATTAAAAGAAATCCTCCTTTCCCACAAAAAGAGTTCCCGTCTTCGAATTTAGCAATGGTAAATATGTTTATCCCATCATTATCCCAAAAATATAATGATTGCTTAGCTAGTTTTGGTAGCATGATAGCGAAATTGTGATTTGTTAAACTTGAGGGTAATATGTATCATTTTATATTATAATTATTAATAATGGAACTCTCTGTGTAACGTAACTTTTTGCAAACGGCACCTTTTTTTTTGGTAAGTAGTAAATAAACACAAGCCAATATGGAAAAACTTACAAACATCTTGAGGCCAATGGAAGTTATCTTCAGTTGCTGCCCTCCAAGGAAGTTAAGTTCAAGAACATCCTTCACGGACTTTGAGATGTAGTAAATTCTCTTCACGTGGTTAGTATCACTGTTTCTCGTAACAAGGTGACCCTTAAATGGAAAGGATTCTTCGATACCATAAAATTCTTTTATCCCATTCACAATGATATCACTCTTGAACAAAACAACCGGGTCCACTCCTCTCCACTTTCCTTGAAGCTGTAACTTTCTCTTTCCTCTTGTCACCTCAGCACCAGTTTTCTCATCAGCAGGAGCTTGGATTTCGTCCAGTCCAGTTTCAGAAATTTTACTAGCTTCGGTTTTACCGCGGAAAAATTCGGGATCTGGATTTGATTCCAGAGTTTCCTCCTCCGCAACATCTGCCAGATCGACCTCCATCATGTTTTCCCCGTCTGCTGATTTCTCAGCTTCAACATCATTAGAAGTTAACTGTTCAGGCTGTTCGTTGGTTTTCTTCTGAATGACTAAGAGAGAAAATAATTTAATATATCAAAATCTTATTCCATAATTGTAACATACAAACGAGGCAAACAAACGTTTGTTTCTCAATTTTTATGAGCATAATATAAAATATTCCAATCAAATGTATATTGACAAAAAAATTTGGAACCCAAATAAGGAAAGGTGTCGACATAAACTTGAAAGGAGGGAATATAAAAACAATTACCAGGCAAAGGAGACACTTTCTGCAAGACGGCAATAAAGAAGGCGCCACTATTCTGATCGTGAGGCACTATCCGCATGCAACGTTCTAAAGGAAGATCTGAAATTTCCTCCACCACGTCATCGGTTAAAGACATCTTATCCTCCGCAAGTTGGGACCTGTTTAAATAATTTTTTTCACCACCATTATCTGGCATCTCTTCAATTGCTGTATCTTGGATGTTATCAGTCATTCCAACATAATCTTTTCCGGAAGGAAACATGCTCGGAACAATCCCAGCTCGGCGAAATTTACGAACATCTTTGTAAGAAGCTAACCACATTCCCTTATCACGTATCTGCATGCCATAATAAAGGAATTTAAAATACTATGCTAAACAAGATCCTGATTTATTAAGGTCATAAATATAAATATATAAAGAATCGAAAAGAGAAACAACTTCAACAAAATTGCAAACAGACCTTCCATTTCTTAAGACCCGGCCTACGAACAAGCTGTGGAAGCTCAGCAGACACATCAACAAGTTCAACAGAACCTTCACATTTCCGCAGAACCTGGGGAAATGACATAATACAGTTGATGTGAATTTGTGCATGTGAGAGAAAGATAGATAGAGAGAGGACGCAAATTAGAAAAGCATAAATAGAAGATATGTTAGAACATTATGCAGAACAAATGCAAACATCAAGCTGATAATTAAACATACATTATACTCCCTACGTTCCAAAATTAGAGATACAAGTAGATCAATATTTTAGTTTATAAATAATACAAGATAGGATTTTTTTATTTTTATTTTTTGGACAAACTAAAAGTACAAGGCAATCATACATGTTGCATTGAAATAAATCTGGAAAATAAGGTGATTTATCAAGCGTCAGCTTATATTAGCTCTTAGTAGTGAAAAGTTCAATATGTATCTTTACATGTATATTATATATGTTGGCACACTTTGGCAATTGAGATGCAATTCATGAATCACATATATGCTTCGTTACTCAAAAATTTTGTGATTTAGTAAGGATCAAATAGATTTCCCTATTAATTAATAAAATAGTTAAATGGTATGTTAAAGGCCAAACTTTGTGGGTTTGCAATTATAGGTGACTTGACAAGGCCAATAGCCCAAACTTCTTGGAGCAGCTGAGAGTATAATTATTGTCAAATTAGAAGTTGTATCATGAACAATTTATTTTTGGCAAGTAATTGATATTCACCTCAGCAACTACAGCCTCATTTTCAACTGGATTCATGGAGCAAGTAGAGTAGACCATCCTTCCACCAACTTTAAGCAAAGCTAAACCTGAAACCATAAAAGACGCAAGGACAAAAAAGTGGCCAGTCCAGCTTGATAGTGTTGTTGTTTGTTTTTTTTTTTTTTTGGCTAGGATTACAATTAAACTTGGAATCCCAGTAGGTTCAACTCAAAGACCACTATAGGATCACTCCATCTAGACAAAATTTAGATGCACAACAATTTTGAAGTGCAACCAATAACATATCATCCAAATGTTTCAATTCCAATGTAAATGGAACCAAAAGTCAGAATTATTGACATTATGAAGATAGAGATCAATGCATAATGAGAATACTACGCCTCTAAAGAACTTCTTTCCTTATGTTCATAAGTCATCTGAAAATTACTATGATTGGTTTTTCCGAGTCTAAAATGTAAGAAATTTTCTTAATCCTGACTTGGTTAAAATTAGGCCTGTATTCGAGGAATGTTTATAAGAATCCGGGCAATGACAGACTAACTTTTTCTCTCCAGCTGAATTTGTCAACAAATGTCCACAATTTAAGGCGTCAAGCCCCTTCTGCCACACTGGGAGATCCAGCATTGGCCATTGACTTTAGCAAAGTATTGGTCATACAGACTCAAATCTAATATAGGTTCAGTCACAAATTAATTTGACCTCAATTAAAGAGATATTATACAATTGAGAAATTCCATTTTAACTTGTTAAATAATACACAGGCTATTTGTATCTTTTAGCAGGTTTAATGGAGTGAAATAAAAGTTACCTCGCATTGCAATCTGCACTTGTAGACAGTGGATAGCATTGCCCATCCCCACGTTCCTATACTCAAACAGAAGGTTCAAACATTAGGCTACGCAAAACAAGGCCCATAACAAGGACTTAAATAAATAAAATAATAATATAAACTATACCATTTCCTCCAAATATCAGGAGCCTTGCGTAGTGTGCCATCTCCACTGCACGGAACATCACACAAGACACGGTCAAACAGAAGTTGACTCTGAGTTGGCCCATTTACACCTCCGCTCTCTGAAGTATTAGCATGATTCCTCTTTAAATGACAGCTAGGGAAATGTTGAGCTTCATGATTTGTTACAATCAAGTTAGCAGTGCACATTCTCTTCGTTTGGTGAATGAGAAGATTACATCTTTGGACATCAACATCATTTGCTATCACCTTAAGCAAAGGAAAGTATATACGCAAATTAGTACATTATTTGATGCTCGAAGTATATATATCAGGAAAAAAAATCAAAAAGAAGGTATAAAAGAAACAAACAGAACCATTCCAGTAGGCAATAATCCAGGTTCTGTTGACCGATATATCATCTCAAGCAATTGAAATGTTTTGGAGCCTGGAGCTGCACACACTGCATAAAAGCACAGAGAGAAAAATGTCAAACTACCTTGATAGTGGTAGTAGTTTTAAATGATCTCAGATCTTCTTTACTAAATTTTCATTGATTGTTCGTATGCTACCATTTATATAGATAATCCATAATTATTATGATTTACTTTAAAACCCAAAACACCAAGAAAAGTCATAGTACAAAAACTGTATAAAGCATCTTACTGTCAAGCACAAAATGATCTGGACGCACATCCAGGAACAAAGGAGGTACCTGAGTCAAAACATTCACAACATATGTGAGAATACAGGAAAGAAGTGGGGCCAGGGTGAGGTGATCCAATATAACTAAGCAGTGATAAAGAAAAGAGAAAAAAATGTTATGGTGGTCTACCATGCTGACAGCCTCCTGTCTTGTAATATTTCCAATTTCATTTTCTAGCTTTAAGAACTCATGGAATCTGATAAATCATGAAATGACAAAGGAGAATAAATAACCAATAACAGTTCAACGCTGAATTCAATATTTTTTTGCAGCATTGACTAGTTAATTTGCAATATAAAAACATCAGCATAAGAACTCCAAATAAAGTCCCATTACCGGAACAAGACTTTCTTACACATTGTAATTCTATGAATACTGAGCATATATCATTGTTAAATTCAACATTTACCTCTCAAGGGTTTGATTCTTCCTCAGCTGCATCCGAGAAAAATTCGACTGCCAAGCAAGATTCTCGGGGTACCAAGGTAGTGGTTTAATTGCCTCAACTTCGGTCCCATCGGCATCCTAAACATAATTCAGTAAAGGGCAAAAGCAATTGAAACACGAGTATTTATCACAACTGTGTCACAGTGTCAGATAACAGATCTTTTATTCATTGATACTAGATTTACAAAGAATGTAACTAAGCAAACCTCAGCCTGAACAGATTTCATGAAGTCATTCTCTAATTGGGACCGGATTTCGTCACAGAACTGAGTGCTGCAAAATTTACCAAAGAAACAAAAAAGATGATCAACATACTTTAAAACAACTTTAAGATGTTTCTTTAAAGGAGGAGCGTAATATCTCATTGTGCTAATTCATGTTACGACTAAAGAGTCAAGGGTTCTATAATTAGGATTGCAA
>JAUMHB010070795.1:0-13271 GCA_032359685.1 Pittosporum tobira | reverse complement strand
ATTTTTGACCGGAAAACTTGCCCGAAGGTTTGATTTCAAAAAATGTATGAACATTGAGGTTCGATTTCAAAAAAAAATTTTTTCAGGGTTCAATGTCTAAAAGTCATAATAACACAGGGTCAAAATTACCTTTAAGCCTAGAATATAAGATCGTACACAAAATAAATTTAAGAACTTCGAGGATGGACATTAGGAAATGAGGCTAATTTTCTAAAACAAATAGTAGGGCGAGCTCGAATTTCGATTTGTTAAATTGAATGAATTTTTTTTAATCAGTTTGAGTCGAGTTTTAATCGAATTAAATTTGACTCGTTCAGCACTCATAACAAAGAGAGTTGTAATTAACGCGCTAATAATTTTGCTAGATATATTTTATATTGTGCAAAAGGATAACAACAGATATAAGATTTTTCTCTTCAGTGAAAGATCGGGGGAGACTTGGTTTGTATGTGGGTTTGGTGTTTTTGTTTGGATGCTTTTAAAGATAATCATGTATTTTTTGTAAATTAAACTTCTTGTATTTGTTATATAAGGAGGTTATGATGTATGTATTATCTTTTTTATTTTCATACTATTATAATTAAATATGAAAAAATGGAAAACAATTCAATAGATGTCCAAAAATATTAGTAACACTGTAACTATTGTGATTTTTCCTTTAGAATTTTCACATTAAATTCTTGTATGATATTATGTGATGATTTTTTTTTAAATATTTTATTTATTTAGTCTATTGCGTTTTTAATTACTGAAAAATCTACCTTTGATGATGCGGGTAGTTATATGATAAAAAAAAAATTAAAAATTAATACTCTATTGGGTAAACTAAGGGTTGTTTGTTTACATATTATGTTTGTGAGTCAAAGGAAAAAAAATGATCAAAATTGGTGCTTTTCTATCCGTTTATGGTGTTTGTCAGCTTGTAATGCATCAGAAAAAAAAATAGAAATCATAAGAAAATGCCAAACTTTTCCGTTCAAAATTGGCCTAATTGGCCAATTTTGACGGAAAAGAACAGAAAGCAGCTCAAACTTTTATAATTTTATTCGTGTCTTCACTTTTATAATTTAAGAAATTTATATTTACATATCATGTCATTTCTGACTAAATGATATGATAATAATTGATGACTTTTTTTTCCCTTTCTTTAACACTCACAAACACGACAATAACAACTTATTAAATTTTTTATTACAAACTCACACAAGCACAAGAAAAAAAAATAAAATTTTCATTCTTTTCTTTATGTCCTAAATTACATTCTCAATTCATTTATTTTTTTTTTGTCCAAACTCACAAATAGAGCATTTTTAGTGATCTTACAACGGAAAAGCATTTGTTGAGATATGGTTTTTACTTGCAAAATCGATCCTGGTGCTATAACCATTTTTTTTAAGTACTCCTTTCATCTCAGAAAAATTGTAACATAATTTGACAATTATAACGTAGATTTTAAGATGTATGAAAAACATATTAAATTATTTTATTATTATTTAAAATTTTCAAAATATATTTATATATTATATTTTCAATTATAATTCAAATATTCTAAAAATATAAATTTAAAAAAAAAAAATTTATACATCTTAAAAATCATGTCACACAGTTGTACGTCAAAATTTGTTGTTTACGAACGTCTCTTTGTTTTATTCCTCTCTTCAAAAATAAGAAGGCCAAATTCAGAGCCCAGTTTTGCGATTACCTATAACAGTAGTAGATTAATATTTTCGCAAGTACAATTGGTCAATGTTGTGGTTCTGACCGTAATATTCTCGTGACACAGGAAAACACTACCTCTACCACAAGATATGCCCTTTTTTTCAAATGAGGGCGATTCTTAGTCTGGTCATCCGTAGGCAAGCATAAAGTCATCATGTCACATCAAAAAATAAAGTATGCGGAGTATATTACTGTTTCATCCGTCTCATAATTTTTATAAAATATTTTTATAAAACGTTTACATTTTTTATAACATCCTATTTAAAAAATAAATAATTAAAATTTAATTAACCCTTATTTTTATAGAATACGACCCACATTTTAATCACTACTCTTATAAAACTTGTGAAACGGAGGGACTTTAGTTCTAGGGTTTCGCACTTTCGCTGTTAGAACCATAAACCAGATGGACAATTTATCCTTCTTTTTTTTTTTTTTTTGGATAAAACAGAAACTTCATTGATGAAAACATGTGTATCATTTACTAACGATCTATACACTTTAGTTTAGAAAGAAATTACAACTTCAACCTATATTTATAATATCAAATACAGCATAATATTGTAATAATAATTGGTTTACCAGGGATGAATTGAATTTCTTCTATTTTACAATTTTTGTAACACTTTTTTTATTGGAGCATCTTACAAATATTTCTATTTTAAGAAAGTTAAAAGTGAAGTAAATAATTCAATTATCCTTTCATTTTCACAATTTAAATAAAAATGACTCACAATCGTTATTGTTACACATACATTTTTTTTTCCCTCATCGCACAAAATATCTTCTGGAGTATCCATCAAAACTGAAATCGCATGTTGCCAAAACTCCTCGCACCATTTTGCGAAACTAGTTGCTAGTTTTTTTCCCAATTGCCGTCGGTCTGCATAGTTTTGATTCTGGGTTTGCTGTCTCGAGATTCACAGGGTTCCCTGTAGCATAGCACATACTCCATTGTTAGGAATTCTAGCAAAGCTGGAAGCACAAACTTCCTTCCACAAAATATCAGCCTAAAACCAATCCCATTTGAAACCTGTGATTTAAAATTTGAGTCTTAAATTTCGAAAAAAAAAAAAAATCTTTTCCCGTAACGGAGGGAGTATCACACCGGAGTAACCACAGCAACCACATAATTCCTATCCATTTAATGTTTGTTAAAAATTAAACTCATTATCACTTTGGTTGCCATCTCTCTCAATTCAACCACCTCATTTATAGTTCTCGAGTCCTATTATTATGTTGATTGAAATTAAAACTAGTAGCTAACCGAGTAGTTCTTTGCTAGGATTTTGCTTTGAGGTCGAATAAGCCAGCCAAAAATAAATAATCATTTGGAGATAATCAAAGCGACAAAAACAAAATTATATTGATCAAAGTGGACAATGTAACTTTTCATTCTAATACCCATGGCAGGGTTCATCTCTCCACGACAAGCATCTAAACTTGAAATATTCTTGAAATACAAAACAAAGAAATATCTAGATCAAAATGCATCAACAGCACGAAAATATTAAGCAGCAGCATCTCCACATTACAAAAAAACTAAGACACCATAGTGATTTTAAATTTGCAAGCCCTACTATATATACGTGTGTGTGTGTACTGCTCAATGATACATTGTTTAAAGTAAGCTGATCGATATAGAAAGGAACGACTAGAAAACATGCATATATCTTCACAAATCGTATATACTCCCTCTATTTCAAAATATAAGAACATTATTGACTTTATAAAGTCGACTCTTTAACATTTTTAAATTTAAAATGATATAAATTTATTTGATTATACTCAATATAATTGTGAAAATATTGAACTATTTGAAAAATATTATTAATTGAAAAGAATGTTTTTTTTTTTAAAGTCATATGGATTCATGTTAACTTGAATTTGTAAATATTCAAAATCAACATTCAAATTTCGTTGGGAATGAATACTAAATCCTTACCTTTAACAATTTTCCATTCTCCATTAGCACAAGTCACTGGGAATGAATAGATAAGCCCAGCAGGCACATTGTAGGAGCCATCAGAATACACTCCCATAGAAACCCAAGTGCCCTAGAATTTGCATTCAGAAAGAAAATTTAGTAGGCTTCACTAATAGATGCAATCAGCATAAACAAAGCATATCTAGGATGTAATTAACTTGACATATCATGGAAATTAGACAAGAAAACTTACCTCAGGTGTTCAAAGGACCCAATCACGTACGTGGTCACAAGCGGCACTAGCGGTAGATAATGCACTAGAAAGCTTTCTAGTTTTGTCATTTCTGGGCTTTCACTGTTTCGGTTTGAATAGATTCATGCAGATTTTTCCAAAAATTAGTCCTGGCAAATTATAAATTCCATGAATAAGGGGTAAATAAATGGTGGCTATCTTTTCTTTTGGCGACTGTTCTAGAACTAAAATCTTTGTTGTTTCCTCGTATATCTTCCTGGAAATATGACACACGCAGAGAGACCAACCAATCCAATATATTTATTGCACTATTTTATTGAAAAATTGAGTTACAACCCATAAATCAGATTGACAATTTATCCTTTCCTTTTTCTTTTCTTTTTTTTTTTTCTGATAAATCGGAAACTTCATTGATGAACAATGTGTGTCATTTACTAACGATCTATGCACTTTAGTTTTGAAACTAGTTACAACTTCTACCTATATATTTATAATATCAAATACACTATAACTATAATATTATAGTAAGAATTGGTCTAACGTAAAAGATAAACTATATTCCGTTTGTCACATAATTTTTATAACGCTTGCTTTGTTTGGAGTCTCTTATAAACATTTCTGCTTTACGAAAGTCAAAAGTAAAATAAATGATTCAATTATCCTTTTATTTTCAAATTTTAAATAACAATGACTCACAATCATTATTATTGCGTCTACTTTTTTTTTTCCTCTTCGCATAAAATATTTGCTGGAATATCTATCAAAACTGGAATCGCATATTATTATGTTGATTGAACTTGAAACCAGTAGCCAACCAAATCGTTCTTTATTAGGATTTTGCTTTGATGTCGAATAAGCCAGCCAAAAGGCATAAGCCCTAAAATAAATACACACGTTTCTCCTGTAAAAATCATTTGGGGTTGATCAAAGCGACAAAAAAACAAAATTATATTGATCAAGTGGACAATGTAACTTTTCATTCTTATACCCATGGCAGGGTTCGTTCATCTCTCCATGACAAGCATCTGAACTTGAAATATTCTCGAAATACAAAACAAAGGAAAACCTTGATCAAAATGTACCAACAGCAGGAAAATATTAAGAAGCAACATCTCCATCATTACTGTTCCGCAAGAATTTAACAATGGGATTATTAAAACATGTAGCTACTTCCCGACACAAAGCATGAGATCTAATAGATATCAAGATGTGTAGCTATAAGAAATTTAAGAGAGACATGAGTATGCCAAGGCCTTTTCCTCACTGAGCTCTTCAGCTGTCAAGTCCAACTTCTTCCTTGAGAACTCGTCAATTGATAGTCCTACAACAGGGAAACTAAAAAGTAAGACACCATACGGACTTAAAATTTGCAAGCCCTAAAATATACACCCGCGCATGCATAGCTAAATGAAAGTTTTTTAAGCAAGCAGATATAGGAAGGAACGACTAGAAACATGCATATACCATCACAAATCACAAATATACCTCCTCCATTTCAAAATATAAGAACATTATTGACTTTAAAAAGCTGACTCTTAACATCTTTAAATTTAAAATGACATGAATTTATTTGATTATACTCCATACAATTGTGAAAATCTGAATTATTTGAAAAAGACTACTAGTTGCAAAAATAGAAGATTTTTCAAAACTCAGATGGATTTGTGTCAACTTGAATTTGAAAATGTTCAAAATCAACATTCAAAAGTCAATGCGAATGAATACTACATCCTTACCTTGAACAATTTTCCATTCTCCATTAGCACAAGTCACTGGGAATGAATAGATAAGTCCAGCAGGCACATTGTAGGAGCCATCAGAATACACTCCCATAGAAACCCAAGTGCCCTAGAATGTGTATTCAAAAAGAAATTTTAGTAGGCTTCTCTAATAGATGCATGTAGCATAAACAAAGCACATCTAGGATATGATTCACTTGAAATGTCATGGAAATTTGACAAGAAAACTTAACTTACCTCAGGTGTTCCAAGGACCCAATCACGTATGTGGTCACAAGCTGCACTAGCGGCAGATAACGCACTAGAAAGCTTTCTAGCTTTGATGATAGCAGCACCACGTTGTTGAACAGTTTTGATGAATTCACCATTCAACCTTAAACAAAAATAGGAAACAAATAGTCAGGTTAAAGAAATGGAAAATATTATACGCAGTAAATGCCAGAATATCATTAGAGGAAATAAAAAGAAGAGACAAATCTGTTATTTTTACCATTCATCATCGGCAATAAGTGCTCTGACGGGCTTGTCTCCAACAGTTGCATGGTTGACGTCAGGATACTGAGTTGAGGAGTGATTTCCCCAGATGATAGCATTCTTAACGTCGGATACTTGAACATTCAATCTCTCTGAGATCTGACCAAGGGCCCTGTTATGATCTAACCGTGTAAGACAAGTAATGTTTTTCTCTGGGATTGATGGTGCAAATTCCTTCAAGATCAATGCATTGGTGTTGGCAGGGTTTGCAACAACCAAGACCTGAAGAACATAAGTTAAACTATAATACATGCAATGCTACACGAATTAAAATTGAGCACAAACTTGTACGCAAAAATATAAATACAGCTCACACAACACAGTTAACATTTAAGTGACAAACTCTTAAGTAAAAACATCCAGAATTCCACAAAAGATTTACCACATCATTAATTACATCTTCCCATCCGTGGTGCAGATGCAAACATGATGTGTTCAGGAACAGATATATATAGTAACTATTGACAAACTAGTTCCAAATGGCATTCAAACATACATATTTATCTTTGACACACTAGTTTCACATGGCATTCAAATGTACACATTTATCTTCAAAACAACGTCCAATGATCAAATGTGTACATCTTTTTCATATGGAAAACTATTTAATACATCCTAAAAATCTATATTCTAAAGACAAAAATATGCCAAGTTACAGCAGTAATTTCCATACGGTATGTGCGCTATCCAACTATTCCAGAAATAGATAAGAATGCTAGATATTTCTTTAGAAAGAACTACGAAGATCATTAATCTTTCATTTAAAATCGTACCTCACAAGAGGTAAATTAGAAACACCAAACATGAATGTTAACCCTAAACTTAGATGACTGATCACAAATTTTTAAGCCACATACAAATTCTAGTTACCTTGCAGTTTGGAGCAGCAAACTTCTCAAGAGCAGAAGCTTGAGACTTGTAAATGGACACATTCTTCGTCATCACATCTTTTCTTTCCATGCCTTCCTTCCTTGGAAAACCACCAACCATGACTGCCACATTGACGCCCGTGCATGCCTCAACAACATCGGTTGTAGCAACAACACCTGATATAAATATCATAACATGAAACACCTGTCAAATTCCATTATAGTCTCAGATGACAAGAAATGCTACTTCCCTAAAGTAATTTTTAATAATAACTAAGAAGGGAGCATGTGGACCTTTGAGGAGAGGAAATGCAGCATCCACTAACTCCATCTTCACCCCATTCAGTGCCTCTGCAGCAGGTGGAATATCAAGCATGTGGAGAATCACAGGCTGATCAGCACCCAACATAATTCCTCTAGCAATCATAGGAACAAGAGCATATCCAATTTGCCCTGCAAAACAAACATACATCCTGTTATATGTATAAATTTATGCAAAAGCTTGGAAGCATACCGTTCACATGATCCACGCATAAGTTGAGATAATTTACATGGCAGAAATCAAAGTTTACCAGTATTATCTTTTTCTTATCTATAAACATTGGCACAAGAACAAGTATAATAAAAGGGGAGAGGGTGTAAAAAACTGCTTTTGGTGAAGCCTTCCCTCCTATTTTTACTCACCCATTCTCTTTCATCATCTACTTCTTAAGTTTTAACTTTTACTTCACTCTTTCTTTTCCATCTTAACGCAATTGAATTCCTAGAATTATTTTTGCCATAAAATCTGACCAATTATCAACGAAAAACTGTAAATTTAAATACTATAAATTGGATGGAAACTTCTTCCATATTTTTCAATTTCTCAATAACTTCTTCACCCATACTGTTATCCCATTTATTGTCTTCTTCTTTATGTTTTTCTGTTTTCCTTCTAGAATGATATTTATTTCGCGTCTGCATTTTTAGACTGGTATAAACTAAGGTTTCAAATAAAAAATTAAAAGAGAACTTTATGAAATTATGTCAGTATTGTGTACGATACCAATAACTTTGACAAGTAGAATAAAGTTCCACCAGCTACAACCTAAACAATAAAGCTTACCCACAAACTGGGCCTAACCCACTATTTTGGCTGTTGAGCATCTGAGATGCAGACATTATGAAAACCACATCTTGCAAGTTTACAAATTGGCAACAAATCCAAGGCCACTAAATACGATGCTTCATATAATAAGCGTTTTTCAATTAAACATATGACATAAAGGCCACTATTTGCGCTAGATGAGGATCCGGGTTACAGACACATTATGAAGAACACATATGAACCTTACAGATTGACAAAAAGACCAAGCTCACTAAATATGATGCTTCATCTAATAAGCGTTTTTCAATGAACCATAAGACATACGACCACTATTTGGGCCAGATGTGGATCCGGGATACAGACACATTATGAAGAACACATAGAAACCTTACAGATTGACCAAAAGACCAAGGCCACTATGAATTCAGTACAAATGCTACTTAACTGACGAGTTTTAAAGTTGTAATTTTCCAAACCAACTTAAAGTGCCTTTTATCTTTCAGCTACAACTAGTAAACTTTTTACTATTATAAACCATAACTAAACTGAAAAATCCCAAAAACCTTTTACAGCCATAACTGTACAATGCAAATTCCAAAGCTACCAAACTTTTACACTGTTAAATACGAGTATATTATTATTATTATTAGATTAGGTGTATTCTTGGTATATTCTTAGTTATCAAGAATACTTGGTTATTAAGTTTAGTATGCCCATATAAAGCATAGTCTTCCAATGTAATTTATATCTCAATTTTATAATATCATATTTCTTTCAACATGGTATCAGAGATTTAGGGTTTTTGGTTCCTAAAAATATTTGCTTCAGCTGCCGCCGCTGGCTATCATAGCTGCCGGCGCAAACCCTAATTTTATTGTTCTACTAAATTGCTCTTTCCAGATCTGTAAAACTCAATGGCTACTCTATAAAATTCAGCCCATTATATAAACACCGCCTTGCTGTCTCCACGGCCCAGAACTTCTGCATCTCTGGCAACGGCCACCTCCACGTCCTCAACTTATCCCACTCTATGGATTACAACCTTGCCCGATTGGACTCCTTCCACTCCTCATCATGGGACGGATGTGGACTGCCAATATTGAAACCCACTATATCGGCCCGATGCTTAATCTGGTTAGATTGGGTCGTGTTAATACGACATGACTGTGTGTTTGTGGGATTATATGGTGGAAGATGTGTAGGAAGGTGTATGTTAGATTGTGGCATAAAGATGTTCCCGTTGTTTGGTTTGTGGTGGATCTTCGGGAAGGTGATGATGGTAATAAAGAGTTTAAACTTAGGAGGATGGAATGGGTGGATCCGTATCAAGCTTTTACAAATTGTGGAAGCATGAAACAATAATATACAAAGAGAGTTCTCAAGACGTGGTGGGTATGAAGCCGGTGCTGGTGCAAGGAGGCACATATTGGGTTTCTATATTGGTTACTTCATAATTTGGTATGCCTTTAACTGGTATATGAGTGTTTTTCATTATGAGTTTACAACATTTGCATATGGACTCTACAAGATTGGTTGGCTTTACAAAGTGCACCTTGGTTCTTTTGGAAATTTCTTAATGTTTCCCCATAGTTTATGGATTATTGATTCAGCCCCATTGAATTTTGAAATTTTCCAAGCACGTTGAAAGTTTGTCTGAGAGTCGTACAATCCAGATTTGCGAATCAATCTAAACATCCTAGGTCCACGCGAGGTGAGTCATTGAATAGAACTCGACGAGAGTCAAATAAAAAAAATCGTAGCACCTAGCCTCGAAGCAACCTTTGAAGGAGTACAAACATCCAGCCTGGCTAGTAATGGCCTCATTCTTCTTCTGATGATCGATTCAACCCTGATCAAAAAGATATACCTTGGCTATACTTCATCTCTTCAACAAGTTTAGTAATGAGCAGACGGAGATGGACAAGAGCAGTTTTGTCACCAAAGACGAGATGCGGGAAAACCCTCACTTCTAATAGTAGGACAGCAAGGCTCAGAACGAGGAGAATATTGGTAAAACGGCCCTGACTTTTTCCAGAATTCGAGTATTGATTGAAAACGCAACCGCCCCCCCTTTTTTTGGTATTACCAAACCTAGCCTATTTCCTATTTTTTCTATCGGGGATTCCAGTTCAGCGTCACAAACTTTTTGATTTTCACACCAGGAGACTCTTAATATGCAAACTAAAGAAGACCTTGTCTAAAGTCGGAACATAATTCGACTGGAAACAACAGCAGGAGGCTTTACGATCGATTCAAGAATTTAAAATTTGTTCGTTTCGCTCGCATGCTCTTCGAGTGTTTTCAGTATTGTTTCAAGCACCATTATAATTTCAATAGCAAAACCGGTTTCCAACTTTTGAAATCTTTCTTCATTAATTGCAGCTGTGTTTCTGCAATACTTCTTGTTGCAGCTGTGTTTCTGCAACTTTGCCAGCCGATGCTTGACTTCTCTGTCTTCTGTTGGTTAATGCCTGACTCTTCGTCGGCTAACACCAATTCATGTTGGTACTGCCTGCTATTGATACCAATGATCTTACCGATGCTACTGATGTTTTTTTTTTGTTGAGATTTGTAACGAGACATTTTAATTTATTATTGGTTGGGCTTATTTTGTAACAAGCTGAAAGTTAGTGATATAAGAGTTTCAACTTGAGGGGATGTTAAATATATTATTATATATTTTTAGTTATCAAGAATACTTGGTTATTAAGTTTAGTATGCCTATATAAAGCAGAGTCTTTCAATGTAATTTATATCTCAATTTTATAATATCATATTTCTTTCTACATACACCATTAATTAAACTCCATACAAGACCCACTTTACAAACAAATGGATATAGTTTTACGCAGCAATCCCCTTCATATCAAAAGTTAAGCAGGCAAAAACTTCAAATAAATAAAAAGCACTGACCATCTGAGTCCACTACAAATAGTCAATAAGATCGCATAAATAAACGCTAATCTTGCCACATCAGCAAACAATAAATCTCTATAGATCACTCAAATTTCAATTCGTTCATAACTTCACATGTCTGTGAGTCAGAGCTTGTGGATCTATAATATAATCGGATAAACAAAACTATGTATATCTAAATAAGTAGATATGAATCATCTGAATATCTGATGACGATTTGTTTGTGTTTGATCAATCATTAACAGATCTAAAAATGATTAAACGACATCGTTCTAACAGTTGATAGATGCAATACCTGCAGCACCAGTAACAAGAACTCGAGCTGGTTCTTTCGCCATTGATGAAGATCTGACCCAGGAAAAAATTCGAGAAAAATAATCAAACGTAAACGATGAGTCGTTAGAGGACTGAGAACTGAGAAATGGGGAGTTTACTTGTGTGGAAGATTTATTCAGAACGACATCGTTAGATGTTTTCGATTGTAACAACGCGGTCGTTTTGCGATTGGAGAATGGGCTTTTATCAGGTGGTTTTGTTTTGCCCATTGATGTCTAGTGGGCCGTGATTCCTTACATCGTTGGGCTAGTATAGTATATTATAATTTATTTGAAAATATATTATAAATTATTTAATAATTAAATTATTAAATAAATAATTATTTATGTTTGATGTAGTTTCTGAATAAGTGATTATTTAATAAATTTTTGAAATTTAACTTTTTAAAAATAATTATTTATGTTTTAATAACTTGTACAATCAAAAACTAACTTATTAAATAAATTAAAACAAAAAAAATCTAAAATAATTATAATTTTTAAAAAATTATAATCATCATCAATAATATAGGAATATGCTGACGTGTCAGTCCATAAGTCAACTTGTTTTATACTTTAATTAATTAGTGTAGTTATAGCAACCATAAATTAATCTCTGAAAAATGAGACAGGAAGAAACGCGGATCAATCTTATAAAGCATGATCGTTGACGTATGTGCGATATAATTTTTGGCCATCACTTTAGTTATTTTTAAATGTCAACTTTAAGTATGAGCTTTAGTTATTTTTAAATGTCAAACTTTAAGTATGGATTATCTCCCAAGATTATGTTTTCTTCATTGTTTTAGTTCGATATAAAGTTGATAATTGTTATTCAATTTATTTTTTGAAATATATTTAGTTGGAAGATATTTTTTTGTCTATATTTTTTCCTCGTTTGTATAGTATTTCTTCTTTTTATAGTGCACCTATGGTTAGTTTTCTTGTGTCTAATAATGAAAGGATTTTCTGAAACTTCCATTTCCTTCGTAATCTTAATAATTGTGAAGTTATTAATTTAACGTATTTAATAGTTTTAATTGATTCATTTTTATTATCTACTGTGTCTATTAAACGTGTTCAGACTATTGATTCAACTGACAAATTCTCTTGTAAAGTTTTTTTCTCATATTTTGTTGGTCTTGATCTAACCGAAAGATTTCATTTAGCCAATTATATTTAGAAGGCAAAAACTCCTTCTAAAATTAAAACTTTTGTTTGGTCTTTGGTGTTTGAAAAATTCAACACTAATAATATGCTTCAACAGAGAAGGTGTTACAAAGTTTTGTCTCCAGACATTTGTGTGATGTGCATGCAAGCCAGTGAAAATAATGCTCACTTGTTTATTCAATGCCCTGAAGAATGGAAATTATGGTGTCATTTATTTGAGATTTTTGATGAATGTCAGATTTGTCTGGCAAAAGTAAAGGATTTCTTTCTATCAATTTCCAGGGTTTCGGGAAAAAAACATATGGAAAGAAGTTATAGCGATGTGTTTGCTTCGTTATTTTTTGAAATATTTAGATGAAAAGGAATACGATAATCTTTAGAGGCTATGCAAAATCCTCTGTTCTTATGTGGGACAATAATATCCTCTTCGTGATTTCTTTATGGTTTTTAACTAACTAGCTTCAATGTCCGGCGTTGTCCGAGCTAGACACAATTATTTATTGATATATTATAAAAAAATTATTGTAATTATTTAATATTTAATTAGTTATAAGTTAAAACAGTTGATATTATGTGTATATATTAATAAATTATTTATTTATTCGATAAATAAGTTTTTGAAATTTATTTTAAGACAAACTCTTTGATTTTATTTTTTTGTAAATTATAATCTATTATAATTTTTTAAAATTGATCGAATTTATGTTCATATATAAAAACAAATTAGAAGTTATTTATAAATT
>JAUMHB010070773.1:0-13273 GCA_032359685.1 Pittosporum tobira | reverse complement strand
AAATAAATAAATAATTTATTAATATATATACATAATATCAACTGTTTTAACTTAGAATTAATTAAATATTGAAAAAAAATGCATAAAATATTACAATAACTTTTTATAATATATTAATAAAAAATTGTGTCCAGGCAACGCCGGACATTCGAGCTAGTTTAAAAAATATGACTAAAACGACACCCGAGGATCATATTGATTAAAAAAAAAAGTATTGAGGACTAAGATGAAATATAACCAAGACTACATGGACTATTTCAGTATATTTGCCTATACACTATCATCAATAAAATTGGGCTCTTGTGTTGAGGGACTCTTTCTGTGGGAAAAAGATCTGCAAATTCTGAAATTATAGGCACAGTATATAGTACTCATTACCTTGTGAGGGATCATAAATCCAGAGAACAGGTTCCAAAGCATATAGAAAGGAGCAGCGATAATGGCAGCCACGTTGTGATTCGGGGTGACTGCAGTCATCATCATTCCATAAAAGGTGAAGTATAGCATAGTGAAGTACATAAAACATATGTACCAAGTAAATTTCAATGCAATCCACTCAAACGAAGCCATGGTGTAGAATATAGTGCTGTATATCAGTGCCTGCCCTAGCACATAAGGGAACTCAATTGCAACCTGCACAGGAAAGATAATAGCATTTGCAAGCAAAGCACATAGAGAGAGGGGGGGGGGGGAGCAGGGCAAGAAAAGCGAGCGTCGACCGCCTCTGATACTCCTTCCATCTCAAAATTAGAGATACATCTCTAAAACAACAATTTTAAAGAAAATTTTAATTTTTACAAACATATTTTTCACGTTAGCTAGAAATCTAAGTATGCATAGTATTGTTATGTTGGGAATCTTATGTCTCTTTATAGTATCTCTAATTTTCGAACAACCTAAAGCTGAATAACCATCTCTAATTTGGAAAGGAGAGTCGCACCTGAGCAAATGCAAATGGTAAAGCCGAATACATGCCAGCAGCTCGCTCTCTGTATGAAACAAATCTTTCAACAGAAACAACTGGTTGAACAGCAGTGGCATTGGTAATGCCAACGAATAGCACTGCTACATACAAGGATCCCATGGCATTAAATATATCTTGCTGGGTCTCCCTATTAGAAAGAAAGAGAATAAATTAAATCTCTTCTCAAATATGTACAGAAGTACAGTATTATTTAACCATCCAACACTATGTTTCAAAAGAAACCCGATCAAAATAAGAACAGAAATCATTGAAAAATGAAGGTTCTAACTTTATCCTGTTGATAATTTTAAATCCAATTTCCCCTACTTTTAACATCATCTCTGAAATAATAAGCCCATGTTGATAGATTAATCAAGAAAAGTAGCATAAATAACCATAAAAAAATAAAAAATAAAAATTTGAAATGTACGGTAACATAACAGAACAATAAGGGCTGATTAGGACCTTTTAGAGCCGAATCTCCAACAGATCGTTCCCAGCATCAATGAAATGATGACAGTGTAGAAAAAGCGAACGGCAGTGTACTGTGGGTTCCGCCAATAAGAGAGGTTTTGCTTCCAGAGACAAGCTATAAACTGATGAAAATATGACTGAGAATACTTGGTTGGGAAGTTCAAGTCTTTCGCATTAGTATTTAATTTGTTCAGCCTATCAACCAATGTTTTGTTACGCCTAAAATAAAAAAGGCACAAATAAATAAGTCAAGGAAACAGAAAATTAATAAGATAATTTTTATCAAAAAAAAAAAAGAAAGCAAAAAAAAGAAAGCAAAATCAAAAACAAATTTTCTGCAGCAACAACACGTACTGATATAGATTTGATCTTCGGTAAATTTCTGCGAAGTCCACACCAAGACGATTTTCTTCCACTAATGAAGTGACCTCTAACATCCATGTCGCAGGATTATGGCCAGGTCTGATCTTTGGCACTCCCTCAATTGCCTACAAATACAGATACACGTGTAGTGAGCTTGACTTCAAAAGTCAAAGCAAGTTAACCAGTAATCAGACCAAATATAAAAGTTGAAGTAATTAATAAATAAATACATAAACTCAACCTCAAAATAGTCGATGACTTTGTAAGACCTGGGGCCAAGTGGACCAGCATAAATGACCTCTCCTCCCCTCTTCATAAGTATGAGCTGCAATCACGGATCATATTAGGGGAATATTAACAGAAGGTTTACGATATAAAAAAATTGTTTGAACGCACTAAAACATCCTGCACACAAAAATTACAGGGAAAACAATTTACATGTCAGAAAAACAAAGAGAAATACCTCATCAAAGGATTCGAAAATGTCGATGCTGGGTTGATGTATGGTGCACACAATAGTTCTCCCTGTATTAACAATATTCCTCACGGTCCTCATTACAATAGCCGCCGCCCTTGCATCCAATCCCGAGGTGGGCTCATCCATAAATACTATAGAAGGGTTGGCAACCAACTCAACAGCAATAGTCAACCGTTTTCTTTGCTCCGTTGACAATCCATCAACACCAGGCAGACCAACCAATGCCCCTTTTAATGGAGTCAGCTCGACAAGTTCCATTACTTCATCAACAAAAGCCTGAAAATACAACAGATATATTAACGCTTAATATTTTACCCTTTGTAAAAACAAATAAATAAATAAAAAATTTACCTTTTGTGTTTCCAAGTCAACTTCTGAAGGTAAACGGAGACAAGCAGAGAACAACAATGATTCAAGTACAGTAAGACAGGGTGAATGAATGTCATTCTGCTCACAGTAACCAGATATTCTAGCAAATGTTTCCTGCTTTTTCGGGTGGCCAGATATATTAATGCTCCCTTCAATAATCCCGCCGGTTTTTCTGCCAGCTAGTACGTCCATAAGGGTGGTCTTTCCAGCACCACTTACTCCAACCAATGCAGTAAGGACACCTGGCCTGAATGCTCCAGTAATATTAATCAACAACTGCAATCTATTTTCTTTGACTCCTTGCTGCTTCAATTCCTAAAGCAATACTAAACAATGAGATGAATATTTACTTGAGATGACTAGTTAATAAAATTTCAAAACAGATGGAGAGACTTACACACCATAGCCACATCAACATAATAGTTGATATTGCTGAAAGACATTGAGAGTGGTTGAAAAGGAAGAACCATGCCTCTCTGCCCAAAACTTTTTCCTGACCAATAATTAAACAATGAAGGGAGTAATGTTACAATTTTAGACATGCGAAGTCAATCTAGACAGAGAATGCTTTGTTTCTTACCAGTAAATGAACCAGAATGCTCCAAAAACTCTCTTAACTGTATATTGACGACTTCAGCTTCAGCTTCGGATTCGGATTCGCCTTTCTTTCTCTTGTCTCTGTCTTGAAGCTCCTCTTTGGAAACAACAGCTTGCCGTTTTACCATAGCTACACAAAATAAAAGAAAAAATGATAACTAGAAACGTATCCTTTTCCGAATAACTTGGGAAACTTGTTTTGAAGCCTTATTCTTTTTTATTTCTTTCTTGGATGCTGGAACTAATTGTGGGTTTATAAAATAATGTGTATGGAAGAGAAGGCTTACGATTGAGGTAACTTAGGAAGAAGGTGAAAAGGATGTTGAATAGAACTGTATATCCAAGCAAAGCGGCAACACCAATCCAATACCAATAACTCTGTGGAAACAAACTGCGTGCTTTGAGTAATGCCTCACCTAATGGCAAGGTAGAGTCTGTCCCAGTTCTCTGCATGAATGTTGTACAACAAAGTATAAGATTCCATATTAATGAAAGATTTCCAAGAGCAATACTTGACCGAAAAGCACGTGATGAGTAAGTCGCACATTGACCACATCATGATGCAACTAATTCTCTTGTATATTTTGGGCCAGTATATGTTGCAACTCAAAAAGAGTTCCTATGCTTTCAAAATCTATGGGCAGTGTTTGGGGTGGGAAGATGCTATACTTTGCATCAGCTATGTATCCTCTTCTGGCAATATTTAGCAAGATCTAAATATTTCAAAGTAACCTATGTTATGGTCTGAGTTGATATTGTCTGTGATAGCTGTTGGATATGGTTCATACTGTGTAAGTGTTGGACGACACATCACCTGGGACGACATATCATCCCATACAAATCAGGGGTTCCGCTCCCCAGAGAGCGGGTGGGTGCCAGCTCCCCAATGAGTTGGCTAGGTGTGGGGGCAGTGCCCCCGCCCTTGGGCCAGGTTTTATTCTCGTTTGGGCTTCGTGTTCTTCGCATGTGAATCTTTTAAGGGCAATCTTGTATTTTCAGTAGATTAGGGCTTTTCCTTGTATTCGTTATTTAAGGAGATGGATGTGTACTGCTTTTGTATCCTTTTCATAACATGGTGATATTGCGGCTACTATGGTTTTCTCCCTATTAGGGTTTCCACATAAAATTCTTGTCTTCTTGTGTGATTGTCTCTTTTGATTTTCTTCTTGGTTTATTTTGTTGCATTGTTTACTGCTAACAATAACTTCTCTAATAACACTCCTCAATTCCGAGTTAAATTACACAATTATTTGGTGTATAGATCTACTCTAGCATCACAACTTTAATGTAGATATAACAGCTGGCAACTTACACGTTTACTCTATTTCTACAACATAAATAAGCATGTTGGTTAATTACAACAACAATAAGTTTAAGAACACTGTCATGTTAACTTAAAATCATTAACAGCAGAATTACTTCAGCAATTTTTGCTGGCTGGAGTTATGAAGTAGAATAACCTACTGTACAAACTCCAAGGGCCAAGCTAAAGCTGAAAATGTTTTCTTTTCAGTTTAAAAGTTATTTCTTTATCTACTTGCATGAAACTGAAGTTGGGATCTGACGATCAGATACCTCCGATCCTGCGCATCTACCTCAGGGACTACTACAATAGATGACAATGTCCTCTCCCCCCTCCACCCCCACCTTTTCTCCTCTCTTCTCATTCATACTGACCCATGAAATGTTGCATTTAAAGACCTTCTAACTTCTGTTGCCACTCGAGTTTAGTTACATAATTTTATGATCCCAAATTATATGATATGCCTATGTTAATAATCAATGCCAATTTTAATGATTTTCTGAAAATAAGAACAAATTTCAGTATCAGATGAGTAAATATATACCTTATCCCAAGAATGTCCAAGAAATTCATTTACAGAAGCTGCATCCTGGGCATACATTAAAGGAGAAATCCAAAAACCCCATATCCACCAACTTGGAATACTGTCTGTTGCAATGACACGGAAGATTTGAGGAAACGTACAAATCTAGGTTTAAAGATATGAGAAGAACATTTATTTACGTTTACCTCTTGAAATCACATATCCACCAAGAGCCATGACAATCAACATCGCAAAAGATCCAAAAGTATTAGCGACTATCATATTTCGGCCCAAGGATCCCATTAAACGGAAAAGAGATATTGACATTTGGTGCAGAAGGAAAAACAACAGAAATTGCCGAAAGAATCTGCAGATTGAAAATTATATTGAGGAATTCAGAGAAGTCGACAGTAAAATTCCAGAAAAAAATCCAGCCAATATTAAGTATAACCATTACCTGGAAATATTGGGATCAAATCCAACCACATAATATGTAATGGCCACCCAGAAACCTGATTCTATGAGTGAAATTGGAATGCTCAAGACCCAAGAAGGAAGGGTATAAACCCAACATGGGTAGAAATGCAAGTCTCTATGCTTGTACAGTACCGGAAGCTTTGCTACTAACATTGAGACCTCCGTGAATCCATTGAAGAGAATAATAACCATAGAAAAGTAAAGTTCCCCAAGATATAGGCCAGCATCATTAATTGTATTATGGTGTAGAGTCGTCCGGAAGAAAACACTCATGGTGATTAAAGCAACGAAAAGGAGCTGCAAAACAGCAAATAGCAGTCATGATTAGACTTCATAAACATGTTACCGAATGGCAATATGCAGATCAAAAAGCATCTGAAAAAAAATGTGAAGTGATGGACAATTAACCTACTCCACCCTCAGATTTTTTTTCCTGGTTGAAGATTTGACAGATGCTAAACAATAACATACCTGAATGAATTTAAAAACATAAATAAATGAGTTCCGTTTCATCAATTGCAATTGCCAATCAAAGCTTGTCTTAAGAAGCTCAATCCTCGCCACACCGTACTGCGATCTTGACAATGCTGCGGGATGATTGTAATTTCTATCGAAAGGAACATCCAGCTCATTGCGTAAACTCTTTCCCAAATGATATGAATGAAAAGCATCAGCAAACTTCTGCACGGGTATATATCTGTAAGGGCGATCAGAAACAGCCCAATACTGTTCTTGGTCCTTCTTTGACGTAACCTGTGCAATTTATTTTTTAGATAAAAGAACAAATTTTATTAGGTAGAAAAGATGGGCAACTCAACTCAAATTCCCACAAAAACATCTTTGAAAAGTAAGATACTAAAGAATAGAAGTAAGTCTCCTAAAGAATAGAAGTAAGTCTCACGCAAACCCTTGGCTACTTACTTCTTGAAGGAAGTCTGCAACATTCTTCCGCTCAGGACAATGAAATCCCATAGATGCAAAGAAATCAGGGGCAGCATCACGAGGCCCCTGATATACGATTTGACCCTCACACAAGAGTATAATATCATCGAACAGCTCGTAAGTCTCAGGAGCAGGTTGAAGCAGAGAGATCACTGTGGTCCCATCAAGGGCGTGACTAGAATGACTGAGATATTTGATAATTTGATAAGTGGTTGAACTATCAAGCCCGTTTGATATTTCATCCATGAACAGGACTCTTAATGGGCCCACCAACAATTCACCTGCCAACTAAGCTATGTCAGCTCATGAAAACACAATGCGGATTCTGGACAAAATAAAAAGTAGCTTAAGAGTGAATGTACCTGTAGTAAGCCGCTTCTTTTGTCCCCCAGAGATTCCCTTAAGCATTTCATCTCCCACCAGAGTGTCCGCACAAATGTCCAACCCTAAAATCTTTGTGAGATGAATTTTAGTACTTTAGGCCAACTGTATATATTAGAAAACATAATAACCTGATTGATGTTGATCTTTATGCAGCCGCCTAACCGTCTAATTAACAATGCAAATTGCCAATCCCTCAATAAGGAACACTTGGATTTCTAACAAATGCATGTTCTATGCATGCAGGAATCTAACCAGTAAGCCAATTTTCTCGTTTTCGCTATGTCTAAGTAGTTAGCCAATCTCATTAGTTGAAAAATATATAGTTTTTGTCCATATAAGTAAACTTACTTTAAAAATTATTATGTATTCCTAAGCAGTATTGTGTGTGCAGGATTCAAGGAATTAGGTAACTAACATCATCTTATATCGAGTTGCTATTATCCTAACATGTGTAATTTATTATGCTACTTTATTTACAATCAGTTTGACCAGCCAACATGGCAACGTCAAAACCACCCATTCAGATCTTCCTCTATGTCCATTCAGATCTTCCTCTATGTCCTACCTTCTTATTTTTCCCCGTGGATAAATTAGACGAGATTTTCCAGAAAATCTTTTTAGGTTTCTTCAAGTGTCAGTTTTACCAGTTGTGTTACTGAACATTCAAATTTTATCTGTCAACTTGGTCAAGCAAACCATTTCATATATCCAGCTGTCCTGCTACATCTTACTTAGTCATCTTCCCCTCATGAATAAACAATACGGGATAATTAAGTTTAAAAAACAAGAAAACGTGTATCTCTTAGTAAATACAGGTCACCATCTTTATATAATTTCTCTTACTGAACCTTTATTTTACGTCAATCAATTTAGTCCTTCATAACCTATTAGCCCCCAGGGCCATCATATTTTCTGCAAGCATAGCTGCAAAAGCAAAATAGGATTGGCGGCTACTCGGGTCTTGTATGGATATGCAGGAAGGGGTGCTCCTAGGTGTGTGTAGGGGTTGCGAAGACTTTGATAAAGAATCCCTTCCTTCAGCGAACAGCTAGACACTTCTATAGTGGGATCTCGCACCACTATCTACACGGCACCACTCTTCCTTTTATTCAAGGGCAAGAATGCGCGGTTGCTTAGTATCCCACCAGGGGAGTACGTTCGCAAGAATGAAACTCAAAGGAAAAATTTCAATTTCACAAGAAAAAACTTTTGTTGGATTGGCACTACATAGA
Source organism: Pittosporum tobira (assembly GCA_032359685.1). Taxonomy (NCBI): domain Eukaryota; kingdom Viridiplantae; phylum Streptophyta; class Magnoliopsida; order Apiales; family Pittosporaceae; genus Pittosporum; species Pittosporum tobira. The sequence goes on along the minus strand of JAUMHB010070773.1, from coordinate 5,167 downwards.
TGCCAATGTTGTAGACAAGAACTTTTGTTGTTCTCACAAGACAGTAAGCGAAAAATAAAAATTGAGGGAATTTGAAACAAGTCTTGCATCAGGTATAAGAAGCATCCGAAGCATGAAGAAAATACCTTCAAAATGTACTCCACAACAAGGCCTGACTCTTGTCCTCCTAAAGCCAATGCCTATAAAACAGTATAACAGTGCGGAATCAAGTCCAAAACAAGCAGATAAAAAACAATTGAAAAGCTGCAGTTTTGAATTACCAGAAAGACAAAGAAATGTCATTAAGGCAACAATATACCTTCATAAATATATCAAGATCTTCGTCGGGTTTAACTCCAGCAATCTTTTCCCTTCTCACGAGTTCCATAAGCATATCTGTTGAAGGGATTTATAGTTTAGCATCAATGTGACTTACACGTACATTCTTGCACAATCTCCCAGAGCTTACCATATTTACATCCAACTCCTTGACAACGTGCTGAGAAGTCAAGAGTTTCCCTCACAGTCATCTCCGCAACATTCCAATCTTGTTGATTAACATAAGCAGATGTCCTCTGAGGAACAAACTCTTTCAAATTGTGTCCATTGTAAGTAATTTTCCCTGACATCTTCACACAAATCAAGTTTACTATCCAAATTGCTTTGTAGCATGAATAATAAGATTAAATCCACATTAAAAACAAGTTTCATACCCATGAATAATAAGATTAAATCCACATTAAAAACAAGTTTCATACCTGCAAATCTTTCCCAAGGAGACCAGCAAGGGCCAACAATAGTGTTGTCTTCCCAGAACTCGGAGGACCCAGCAACAACGTCAATCTATATGGGGACATTACTGGTTATAACTAATCAAATACTTGTCAGTTAATTACATTTGAACTGGAAAACTGAACAAACTGAAAAGTAAGTACCTGGAAGGTCTAATTATCCCACAAACATCATCCAAAATTGTCAATTTTCCTCTTTTGGGACGGTATATCCTTAGTTGCCTTAAGAAGGCCTTGATTACATATAAATAACATTTATCAGATAAGACTATGACCAAAAGACATTTCTTACTAACCGTATATACCTTAATTACCTCAGTCATGTTAAAAATGAAATTGGGAATAGTTGGCAATGCTCTACTACCAACATGAACGAATGTTTCAACAGTCAAATGCTGAAATCTAACTTCAATCTTAGGGAATTCCAAATCAACTCTGCAATTGACCATAACAAGTACATGAAATTTAATCAATATAAATATGGTCAAGCAGATTATTAATGAAATACAAGTTTCAAAGAACCATAAGCTAGACAAGCTCACCTAAGTTTCGGTATTCATATACATACATATAGTAATAACCTCAAAAGTAATTTAATACTCCCCTCCGTTCCAGATAGGGATGAGTCGGTTAATAATTCTTAAAATGCAAAATTGGTATCAATTAAATCAGGGGTTGAATGCAACAAATATGGGTATATGCAAGGCTGTAAATTGACCCCAATTGTTCGGGCTCAATTCGTGTTTGCTTGACTGAAAATTTGATTTTAAACGTAAACAAGCAGAGCAAATTTTAAAATTCGGTTAACTAGTGCGACTTTCTCAAATTGCAATTTTCTTTGACATTTGGAGTTTACTCAACTACTCGGAATCAATAGTAAAACGAGCATCAAATAAACTTTATGTTAAACTAGATAAACTTACAATCAAATTTGAGTAATTCGATTCAGCTTATTTTCATCCTACTGGAGTGTAATTTTTTGTTAGTTTACAATCATTGATTTTAAATTTTAAGATATCAAGAAAATAAATAAATGAGAAACTAATTACTGGTCAAAACGATGCCGCATTTTGTCGAAGAACAGCTCCCAATTATCCTCGACAGAATCCACTATCCGCTCCAACACAACTCTGCGCTCCTCAACTTGAAGCTTCCCGAGATCGATCTCTCTCGACTCGCCCACGATATTCTTAAAAATACCTTTCCGAACTCGATTATACGTCGGCAGCCTCTCCAGCGCCGCCCACTGCAGCGCCTCCTCGTCGTCTCCGTCCTCCCTAAACGACTCCGATCTAACGGAAACATTCTCCGACGAGTTCCACATTGCCGAAACTCAGACCCCAGCAGAATCGTCTAAGATAAGACGGAAGATAAGCTTCAAAGCATTGTGGTTGGAATTGAGTTATTTATGCATGTATATAACATTAATTGCTGCTTAGTCTGGTGAAGGAAGTAGTAGTTGAGGTCAGCATTAATGGCGTCTTCTCTCTCCTCTCTGTTTTTTCTTGTTTTCTTTTAGAAAAACAAGTTCAAGTTTTCTCCCACTAGATTGTCTTCTTTTATCTTCGGAGTATGGTGTGCATGAGTTACCGAGTGAAGACAGAAAAAAGTGAGACATTTAATGAACCTGACGGAAAGAAAGAAAAGGCGGGACGCAAAAGAGAGTCTGTTGTACTTTTTGAGTTTACTCGCGCATAAAGCTGAGAAAAAAGTACGCGCGCTTAGGGATATACCTTGCGTCAAAAAAAAAAATCAAAAATAGATATATATCTTTAAGAAATACGGAGTATAAAATTTTACAAATAATAATTAAAATATAATATAATTAGAAGATAACTTGAAATTGATATTATGGTGAAAAATATTATAATATTTTAATTATATTAAAATAAAAATAAAAATTTATTATTAATTTTAAAAAATATAAAAATAATAATTATCTCTAATTTTAGAATATATAAAAATAAATAAGAAGTTATGATAGATACATCTCATAATATCGTATATGATTGACATTTTAAATAGAAGGTCCTCAGTTTGTCTCTTTTTTTTTTTTTTTACAAAATTATGTTATTTTAACTTACAAGTTATGATAAAGTGTGTTTTACATTATAATGTATCTAGCAATATACAATATTTGTATTTATCTTTTTTTCAATGAATAAAACTAAGTTAATTAATTAAATTGATAATTTTGTTCACACTGGAATTAACTAATTCAAAATTTTAAAATTATAGTTCATAATTATACACAACTTAATAATCAAATAAGTTTAAAATGAATTTTATCAAGAATTAAGCAGAAAGTGATATTCTTATAAGTAAAAATTAATATTGTAAAATAGTATTAATACTTTTTTACAAAAAATATAAATTCGTTGATCTTATAAATATTATTTTCCTGTTGTGTATTGAGCGCAGCATCAGTGCATTAGTGTACTCGAGCAAGTAAGAGAGTTCTAGGGTGATTCCAATAATGAAGAGGTAGTACCGTTGTACTGGTGGTAAGTGATGGATTGACGGTTGATGTCTTTTTAAAAATATGCGTATAAATTATAGAAATTAATTATTATTTTATTAATTTAAAAAAATACTTAAAAGGATATAAAGAGATAATTAAAAAATATTTATTAAAGTAAAGCTTATTAAAAAAATAAAAGAGAATGAAATATAAAAAAAAAATCATACTTTGACTTTTACCTTAAAATATAAAAATAATAATTAAATTAAAAAAAAATTCCTCTAAAATAATAATTGTTTAAAAATAAAAAGAGCAATGCGGATTTTATCATATTATTCATGTTACTTGTAAATTCGTAATTATCTATCTACATATCATAAAGCATAAATAAAAGGTGTCCTCCTATTTATTATTGGATAGAGTTAATAGTAAAAATATTTTATTATTCACTCTAATTTGAACTTTTTAAAACCTTTTAAATTTATTTTTATATTTTCTGACCAACTATTAAAAAATAAAAAAATTCACACACACACACACGTAATGTGTGTATATGTCATGTGTGCTTTTGCATATTAATGTTGACTAAATCCCATTAAATTACTATACGATTATTAACAAAAACATTACTATAAACATTAAATTTATCAAAATATGACTTTTTTTGCGAACCAAGACGCCAATAAGACGGATAAAAAAATTAAAAATTAGCAAATATACTCTGTTGTTCCACAAAATATATCATTTATTATATTTACAAATGTTAAGAATACATACATACCACTTTGCTAATAAGATGAGTAATTTTATAATAAAATTTGTCTCATTTAATATTATTATTATTATTAAAAAGTAATAAAAAATAGTAAGAGATAAAACTCATTTTGAAAGTTTGCAGCATGGTTTCTATAAACCCTCGATTAGGATTGGATGCCTTGGGGGAACGAAATACTGCTTCACTTAATAAGCCAAAAATAACAGTAATAAGCCAACAAGATTATAAACAGTTGACAAAAATAATATTAATAAGCCAACAAGATTATAAACAGTTGAAATTAATATTTCTGGATGCCGAGTTTGCCATTCACTTAAATAAAGGTTCCACATTTACCAAAAACACAAACATTTTTTTTCACGAAACTATGAAAATGACTCTTGGTCTGTTTAACACAATTTGTTTTAGATTAGTTTTAAATTTATTTTATAATTATAATAAATTATAAGATGAAAAAAAACACTCATTGACTAATTTTTTTTAAGAAGTTGAAAATATAAGTTATACATAACCTATAATTTTTTTAAAATTAATAAAAATAACTAATTTTAAAATAATTAATTTTTAAAAATAAAATATAATTAATTTCAATAAACTAAAACAAACATACCCTTTGTAATAAATTTAAATGTCCTTTTTTTATTTGCTCGTAAGGACCACCTTTTCTCCTTCATCGTGCCACCACATTTGCAAAATGTAGATAACATTATAGGAAAATATTTAATTCTAAAAGATAAAGATCCTCGAAATTACATAATTTAATAAAATATTTATTTTTAACTGACACGTATCGTAGATTAAGAGTTCCCGTTTAGATTTGATAGATGGTTACTTGCTAACATTCAAGGCTATTACAATCCATGTGTAGGTTTGATAAACAATAATGATTAAAACTATCAAGCCAATTTTGAGCCTTTGGCATTTACTAGTGTGCCAATTTATTTGATGGCTTTTTTTTGGTTGGTTGTAAATATAGTTATCGAATGCACTTTAAAGATATAAATTATTTTAAGTTTAATATAATAACAATATTTAAAAATTATAAACTGAAAATATAATAAAAATTATATTTGATAGACTGATATTAAATTCAAAAATTTAAATTTATAACTTAAAACTAATTTCATCAAGATTTTAAAATTAAATTTAAATTAAAAAAAT
>JAUMHB010070762.1:0-13273 GCA_032359685.1 Pittosporum tobira | reverse complement strand
CGAAATATAAAGAACCGTTCTGTATATTCTTCAAAAAAAGTACCTAAATCTGAATTAACACAACCAAATCTATAATCAAACATTGATCTATAATTATAACCAAATTTACTACTATGAAGAAATTAAAATAAGGAAGTTGAATAATAATAATAGAAGAAGAAGATAACAGATCGACTATTAAAGCTTGCTCGGATCCTCTTCTTGCATATTAATGGATAGCTTTCTTCCTCATGGTTGTAGAGAGAAAAAGATGAGAAAATACCTCTTTCTCCTACATTGGACATTTGCTAAACTTTAAAAAATTAAGTAATTAATAGTCTACCCACCAGGAAAAGTCAATAAAAGTAAGGGCATGTTTGGTTTTAAAAAAATAGGACTTTAAAAGGGAATGCACAGAGCCTATCTAAGCTACAGGTATCAAATTTTGTGAGTTCAACCTAAATCCACCATATTCTAGAATTATGGTAAATCAACGTGGGGTTTATGGTTTGAGGGACCTACTCTTATTCGGATTCGATTATCATACATAAAATACATAAAATTTAATATGAATTTCATAACGACACCGTCTCATAATCCCTAACTTGAATATCAAGTTAGAGGATCTTATATAAATCTCCTCTCATAGTCATAAGAACTCATTCATAATCTTATACACTTTTGTAATAGAACTAAGCATTAGTGTCTTTATTCTTGATTATTGACTTAAATATCGGATAGGAGAATGATGCCATAAGTCCCTTTGTTACTTGTGTTTCAAGTTTACTGAAGAACCCTAATTCTAACCAAATAGGGCGCAAAGCTACTAGGGTATTGGCAATGAACACACATTGACATGGCTTTTTGTTCATTGCTTTGCTTTGCTTTGCTTTTTTTTTTCCCAATCATTCTAACTTATAACTAAAATTAAAATTTATAAAAGGGTGTTTAGAACTTTTACTAAAATTTTTAAATGAGTGTTTAGATTTCGTGTTATTAGGTATTCCCTTATTTTTAGACTTTTCAAAATCAATTTAAAAATTAAAATTATCGTGCTAAGTTTAGAAGAAGAAAATGTTATAACTTGTAATATTTTCTAAGCTTTACGGTAAATAGTAGTATTTTAAATGTAATTTATAATATTAACTTTGACATCAAGCAAAATGAAAAACTTAATTCAAATTTGAATTTTATAATTTCAAGAATTTACTATAGTAAAACGAATATGTATTCGTAATTTTGAAATAGAGAAAATATTATTATACACTACACCTAAAGGTAATAAGCTATTTTCTTTCATATTATATATATTTAATCCGTTATAAAATTAGAGATATTTTTAAATTTTAATAAATTAAAATTTTAAAATTCAAAATTCAAAATTCAAAATTCAACAATTAATATTAAAATATAATTTTATTAAATTTTCAACGTTCGTACAAAAACTCTACTCTTATCTATCAAAATGAATAGGTGGTTAAGACGTGGTTCAGACATCAAATTTTGTCGTTTTGTGATTTTCTTTTTTATTTTTTTTCCCACACACTCTTTTGGCTTTTCGTGCTTTGCTTTGGTTTTTTTTTTTTTTTTTTTTCATTCATTCTAATTTAAAATTAAAATTAAAATTTATAAATGGGTCTTTAGGGATTTAAATTAAAATATAATTTCATTAAATTGTCAAAATTGCGTACATAATATTTTTTGTATATAATTTTATTAAATTTTCAAAATTCGTACATAATAATATGTATATGTGTTTAATTTTGAAAAATGATTGAATACTAAAATACCTCTACACTAAAACGACAACCAATGGCAGCCATGACAAGACGGTGACAGCTATCAAGGTTAAAATGTCAGGCAGTCAAGATATTCAGCTCTCATGAAATTTTGCAGTTAACTACGTTTTGTTTTCCGATGTCCGTATATCGCAACAAAGTATAAATTCGTGCTTCATTTTTATTCTAAGCGTTTTGCTTGGATAATTATTTAATTATATTTAAAAAATATTTTTATATTTTTTCTTTAAAAAAATTATTTTTTTTTATTTTAATAATTTTTTATTAAAAATTAATTAAAAATAATTTTTCTTTAAAAAAAAATTAAAATATTTTAATGTGATATATTATATACTATTAATTTTGAAATATGTGATATAACCCAAAAATAAAATATATTTCTCCCAAAAAAATCCAATATAATCCTTCAAAGTTCAAACATGATGATGATACCTAGTGCTATTAAAATTTCTCGTAAAGCCTTTCTAAAATTTGTGGCAACAAACTAGTAGTCGTATTCCAGCACGCTACTCTGAGTCTCTCACTCAGTCACTCACACCAACATTCCAACGCACGCATTTCCTCTCTCTCACAGAAAATGCCGACCGGCAAAAAGGGAAAACTGCGAAAGCCCAACTGGAAAACCAAGCTGCCGGACCCATTATCCAACTGCAAACTCCCCCACGACGTCGTTCTCAACATCCTCTCCCGCCTCTCCGTCAAAACTCTCCTTCGGTTCATCCCAAGCCCCAAACTCATCGCCCTCCACCTCTCCCACCACCACTCGCCATCGCCACGCCCTATCTCCTCCTCCACAGCTTTCACAGACCCACCCTGGACCAGAAGCTCTCCCCCTTCCCTCTCCAACCCACCCCTTCTCTCTCCTCCCGCACCTTCATCGACCACACGTTCCCCTCTGACTTCTACGAAATGGACGTAATCGGAACCCACAACGGCGTCGTTTGCATCTGCCGACCTCCCTGGGGTGATTACATCTCCGTCTTTAACCCCGCTACCAAACACTTCCTATCCATGTCACCGCCCATGGAACTCGACCTAACTATCCATGATGCGGTTTCGGTGGGGTTCGGATTCGATCCTTTAACTAATTACTACAAGGTCATTACTATATATAATGTTACAGAAGGGTTGAATGTTCAAGTCGATGTGTTTGTTTATAATTGTAATTTGGGTTTCTGGAAACAAATTCAGATTGAAGGCCCCAATTTCAGTTGTCTAGATACTAAATGCGATGTGGTTGTGAATGGTGTGCCCTATTGGAAGGCTTATCTTGAAAATGACCATGGCACTAGCTATGTTTTGGTGTGGTTTGATGTGATTAATGAGGTGTTCAATCATATTTTGATACCGATACAGTTTAAGGGAAGGAATACCTATCCTATGGATTGGAAGGGTGACCTGCTTTGTTTCCCCGGGGATGAGGAGTAAAGTCCACTTGTTGATGTTTTTGTGATGGAGCATGGTGGGAATGGGGTATACTGTTGGGCCAAAAAATGCAGTGTGGGTCTGATTTTGGGGATCAAAATTTGGTCGGGTGTTCACGGAATGGGCAGATTTTGGGAGACGATGGAGATGGAAATTTGTTGATGTATGATCCTGAAACTGGTGGAACTGAGAATTTTGGTATTGGTGGAAAAATTGAGCACATATTTGAGGTGTTTAACTACCGGGAGAGTTTGGTCTCACTTAAAAGAGAAATGCCGATTAGAAAGTTCCTAGATGATGACATGCAGAGTCAGAGGAACAGGTATACCATATATCTATGTACTTCCAATACATTGAATAAACTTCATTTTAGTTGTTAATCTGTCTTCAATTCCATTTCATAACTTACTGAATGTGCTTAACTCAGCCTCTGAATTTTCAATTATCTATGCATTGTGGTAGCATATAGCAGCTAGGATTCAATTCATATGTTTAGACATTGTGTTTAGTTATTAATATTCGGCATGCAATTTCATTAACCTGATTGCAATTCAATTTTGAGAATGGAAAGTTTGAAATAAGAGTATTGGCTGTTGAGATTCGGCTACACTGAAATATGAAAAAAAGGAACCACAACGTTTGGAGACTCTTTTTAGAACCAAGGTTGCATTAAATACTGCTGGCTTTCATGTGTTATGAGTTTAGCTATGTGCTTTTTGCCTTCTCTTTTTGTTTCTTTTCTTGAGTTGTTTTCCCCTCTCCTCATTCTAGTATTGACAATGTGTCTCTGATCACATAATTTGAGTTCGCAACCATGTATTAAATCAAGGTATTTTTTTTAATTTTTAAAATTATGTAGAACCTTATCTGATTGGTTGGCATGCTATTATGTCTCAACATAAACTTTTGCGTCAAGAGAGGTGTGGAAATAATATCTGAAGTGATTCAGTTCATGCTTGTTAGATCTGCATATAGTTGTAATGGTTTTTCTCATGCTCTCTCTCTCTCACAGAGGGTGGATGAGTTACGTATATATGTCATGAGGCGTGTTAAATAAGTGGAATTTGGGAGTTATATTTTCCCTTGCAGATCTGGCTTTGTTAACAAGAGCAAGAGTACAAAAGTATTCTCTTCAATTAGATAAGGAAGGAAAAATGTCTGCCTGGGTGGAGTTATGAAAACATAAATAGTGACTGGAGGGAAAACTCGAGGAATAACTTGGATAATAAAAGAGAGTTTGGATTTTGGAAGACTTTTGCATTAACATGATACTGAAATTTAAAATTCATCAATTTACAAATGGTACACGAGGACTAAATTATTATGGCTTTTACAAAATTCGTATTCTAGCATATGAGTTGCTTATTGGAAATCCTTTTTCCTATTTGGTAATTTAGTTTTCTGTGCTTGTAGGACTGGTGGTCCCCAGGGAAAGGTCAAATTGGAGGCTGATGGGAGTTGTAGTTATGTGATGTCAGAGACGCCCGTCAAAGGTGGTTCAGTTGTTATGAAACTTACCCCCAAATTCTGAGAACTGTGTAGGCTGCTCACTTGATATACTGCAAGCTTTGATGTTTGCCAGATAAACCACAGCCGTGGGATATGAAACTTTGTTGGTTGATATTGTTGTGTTATGTGGACTTCATGGGAATCGTATTTCCTAGTTACACCCCAGCCTCTCAAACTGAAAGATGGCTTCGGAAACTGTTATTGTCTATTTTCTGTGTTTCCTTACATATTGTTTGATTAAATTTTCTTTTTGTCGATCTTGTGATTTTTGAAAAAAAAAAAGCATTGAAGTTTTTTTTATCATTGAGATTTTGTGAAGAGGGGTAAGGGTCTGAATCCCTTTTTAGTATGTTGGTGACGAAAATCATTGTGGTATTGTGCATTAATATATTCTGGTTGGTATAAGAATTATTGGTGGGGGAATTTAATGATCTTTTTGTTGATTTTATGCTTTTTTCACTTGTTTATTTGGGGTTTTGAGTCAGGTTTGGCTCAATGTTCTCTAATGAAATAATAATGCGAAACTGAAATTTGTTAATCAGGAATGAAATATTGCTGTGTTTATGGTTTTTGTTGATTGGAGGAGTAGGCATTTTCTTTGGTTATGTTACCTTCCCCTTTATCAGTTGTTTGATTCTTCAACAGTCAATTTAGCTTTTTTTCTTTTCCGAATTTGGCATTTTCTCTTATATGAATTTAGTTTTAAACATTTTGGGGAGAGGGAAAGCAAAAGAATGGATGATTAAATTAGCTGAGATTTGGAGTGCTGGAAATGTTATAACTGTTTCTGCTTTTCAGCTTCAGATTAGACAAGCTTCCCCTTTATTTATTTGTGTATCTTTAAATTGATACTCCATCTATTCCAAAATTTGAGATGATTAGGAAAGATAGCAGTGTTTAAAGATGTTTTTTTTTTTTTTTATTTATTAATTTTTTTTTTTTTATAGTACAACTCTTGGAAAGAAGAGAGAAACGCAGACTTGGGTGTGCAAGTTCTTTTAGTGGGAGAGATGCCTACTTAAGGGTGTAGGCTTCTTGTGTGAGGAGCAAAGAAAAGAAAAGATGATTTGAGTAAGGGTTTTTTTTTTTTTTTTTGTGGAATGAGGAGTATATAAGAGAGAATTTTGAAGAAAAGAGAGTAAATTAGGAATATTATTGCATTTTATTGTTCTAAAAAAGAAATATACCTATAATTTTGATACAAATTAAAAACAAATAACTATTTCTAATTTTGAAAAAAAGAATAAAATTTTAATGGTTTTGGAGTTTTTGTGCCCGAACTAATGGCAAAAGAACAAGCTGAAGTGGAATTACATGTTCATGTATCATCTGGAGACTCCATCATTCTGAGTAAGTCATTTTTTCTATCCGTCTCATAAAAATTGGAATGTTTTGGTACTTCTTGATGGTTGTAAGTGCCTTGTGCTGATAAATTCGATCAAGAATACATCCTTTTGGGCCCCGGAAAAGTCATCCACGCACGGGGACAGGGCCAGCGTGCGCCCGGGGAGTATCCCGCGCAAATAGCTTACTTTTTTGGCCACCTTTCTGAAACTTGGCCATTTTTTGGTGTTTTTGGTATGTTTTTAGTCTCCTTGCATGCTTCTCTCTCTCTTGGATGTATTGACTTGTTCCCATGAATGCATGAAAGGTGGATAGATGGGAAGAACACCATGGCCACGCCCATGGGGTAACCCACGCGCCAATGGTGTGCCCAAGCTCCCGGTTTTCTCCTTCTACGCGTGCATGTTATGTCCTGACCATGTTGAGTCGTCAAGGCACATGGATTTCAGTGTGCACCTGAGATTATTTTGTCGTTTTACATAGGTAAGTTCAATGGTCTCTTGTCGTTTTACCCACCTACATGTCTTGAATATGATTTGACCCACTCTTTTTTCCAATCTACCACATGTTATTTTGACACCTGTTATTTTGACGAGGCTTGTAGGTCTGTTATAATTAACAACTCAAAAGAAAAGCTAAGGTGAATCACATCAAAACAACAAAATAAACAAAAAATGAACATAAAATCAAATCTACATCTCCAAAGGTAGCACAACCTCAACTGAAAAATAGGCCTAAGATCGACAAAGCTGAAATGACAATACAGCCAAAAACAAAGTCAGTCTTTCAATATCCTCGCCTCAAAGCCTCCTTCAGCCCTTTTTACAAGCCTGTAAGGCATGTGCGTCCCAAGAAGTTTGTCCCAAATGGGAAAGAAAGGTTGCGAATAGTTGTACTTTGTACCTTGAAGTTGATGATGAATGTCATGATAGGCAGTGTTGTTTTGGAAAAATAGATGGAAGATATTACCAGGCAGCCATCGTCCACAATGATCATCAACGGTTTTGATCACGGCAAAGCAAAAGAAAATCACAGCAGTCCTTGCAGTCATTCCTGATACAAGGAAAGAGATGACCCCACCCAGGGTGTCTAGCAGTAGACCCTCGAGCGGGTGATTGTAGAGAGCCCCAATCGCATAAGGAACTACCAGTCTATGATGTTGGGAGTGGATATGGCGGTACAAGTATTTGTTCTGGTGCATGTACCGGTGCACAAAGTACTGCCATGAGTCCATGACCAGCATTCCGAGAAAAATCTGCACTACTTGGATGGCAAGGGATGGCTGAACCGGTTGAACCATGATTCCAGATGAACTTACTTCTTTAGTCAACTGCAAGTAAAGGCAGAAATGAATTAGTCTCCAATTATCGGTCTATAGATGAAGACATAAACAGATAACAAATCATACCGTATAATATATTGTTGTCTTGACCGTCTAGATTCTATTGTTATGTTATCCAATATTGCAAGCATTTACTGAAAGCCATTGGCTCCAGAAAACCATCCAGAAAGTCTTGCAGATGGTTATTACGTATCAGCGTGCCTTATACCCTATAAGGCCATTATTCTCCAACTTTAATTCTGATGTGGGACTTTTAGCTATACATGGGTTATCGCAAACAATGTCCTCATGATTAGCATCATAATTTCACTATCATGCCGTCTCTACTAACTAGGCAATCATTAGATATAGGGATAAAGTTAGGATAAAATATATCCTTAAAGTCTGTAGGCGTTAAAGTCTCCTAATTAGATGGAGTAAGGGTTATTTCCAATCAATTACATGAACTCATCTAAGCTCTTCAATATTATTCAGATATTTAGGCTATATGCCAATTTTGTGGCCTGGGAGAATTATATCCTTCCATCCTCTATTCCTTCCTTCAACCTAGTCCTCCAGGCTATATCATAGAGCAGTGAATTACCATAGTAGACCAGGAAATGTGTGTAAACTTAATCAGTGATACTGCACAAGTAATAGGAATGGTGGATAAAAATGCTGTGTGACAAATATAGACAAGGCTATTCATATGAGTGAAAACTGGATCCCCCGATGGCATATACACGAGCATCAGCACTATCATGATTCATGAAACATCAAAAAATAATGATAGTTCAATTTAAAAAAAAGTATGTGTCACAATCTCAAGTTCTTGACATTGCTTGTGTACACAGTGAAGGTAAATTCAAATTAAATTATATTCTAAAAGTGACAACATTAACTTATGTTATCCATTGGTAAATATTTAAGATATGTGCAGTATAGTATGAAAGCGAAAATAAACCCCAAGGGGTTGCTCAAGTGGTAGTAAGCATCATGATAAACTTCTCAAAGGACAAGGTCATGAGTCCTCCATAGAGGCCCTTTGGGGCGAGGAATTCCCGATGCACACCAAAAAGGTAATGGCTGAGGGAACTTCCGCTGTTCAAAAAAAGAAAAAAGAAAAAAAGAAAAATGTAAATAATAAATTGGGGGGCACCAACATATCAAACAGACTGGAGGGCTGCCTTTCTCTAAGGTTTTTGTATTGTTTTCCATTTTCTAGTCTAAGACGATCTGTCATCCTCTTATCCTTTCAAATAAAATATTCTCATTTTATCCAACAATTATGTGATCAGTGATCTACCCATACTTCTCAAGTCAAAATCGTAACTTCACGAAATTAGCATCCCATCAGTTGCATTTGAGAAGTAACTAAAATAAGGATCTTGAAAGAAATTAAAATTTTCGTTTTTCTAATACGTGATCTACTGTTCTTGAAAGAAACAACATAGATAAGAAATACTTAATATTCTCAATATAGCACAAAGTACAAGCAATTTTAGTAATGTACTAATGTGCAACTCAGAAATATAATGGTGTCATATCCCACTTTTAACAACTTGAAAATGGAACTGAAGACAAATGAATTGTGAGAAGATTTTCAGTGTTTTCCTACATAGTGACCGTAGGAAAGAATGATGCCAGAATTTTGTATATCATTTTAGAAGAATTTATTAGAAAACGTGTCAATACAGCAAGAAATTGTGCTTCCACCCAACGAAAATAGTTGACAATGAATTACTAAAAAAAATAAAAATCAATTAAATACATATATTCAGGTGGTTATAATATCCAGAATTTTTCCTCCACATAATTGATGTACAAGAATGTCAGAGTGATCTATACACTGTTGAGATCATTAGAGAGTAAAGATACATTAAGAAGTAGAAAAGCTCTCCCAGAGACGTACAAAATGCAAAAGTAGTATAGACATATAGATTTTCAAGTATAAAGATTTGAAACAATAGAGAGACATTACAAATCAGTGACAAGTGCTAAAGAGGACGAAAGATGGTCAAGTAGTATCAGTAGCTGGAACTTGCCTTTATACATAAACTGCACTCTCAAACTAAAAACAAATGTAGTTAGCTATCCGTTTAAGGATATGACAATGTTGACTAAATTTCATTTTGAGTACCAGTTGTCAATGAAAAGGATGTACAAGTAACATAATGCCAGATTGAGTTATAGATTCTTTTAATGAAACCCAATAAAGTAAAAACTTATAATAAGCATTGTTCTTCTTTTCTCTTTGGATACAAACAGTTGGGGACAAGATGTCCAACCTCACCAAAAATCAAAACAAAACAACATAAAAATCGTTATTGATTCTTCACTGCTCAACAGGGCATCTTGCAGGTGGTGGCAGCTGTGCTTCTGTATTTGGGAGATTTGTAGGGGAATACTATTTTGTATAGTTGTGTCATATTGGAAAACCATTATTTAGTTTCACCTACTGTCTGTGTTGGATTAAGAAACCCTAACGCTGTTGCTCTGTTTGAACGATAGCACGAATACATAGATGCCTCCTTTTTCAATCAGTCTCACGAGTATGTTACTTTTCCTTCATTTTATTTTTATTTACTATCTTATCTGGAGAGTTGGGAGAGAAACCACATGACCTAATATTGAAAACCCTACATGCTGGAACTATAAAATACAGAATAAATATGTTTTAATACTAGATAAATATTATACTAAGTCTTTCCTTCACCGCATAAAACTAGTGTTGATTTATTAGCAATATACCTAAATGCAAACTTTGGGCAAAATCGTAGCTGGATGACATGCAAAAAGCCATCCTCGGTTTTCATCCATATGGCAGGTTGTGTTGATAAAGCCAGAAGCCTGGAATCATGAAATTGTAGTAATCTAATGACTAATCTTTGAGACAAATTTTTTACCTCTCTCTTCGTCAGTAATACCAGCCCTTATTTTTTTTTAATTTTTTTTTATTTGGAGCTACTACAAACATTGTTCACAACGAACCTTCTCCTCAAGATATGTGCAGTATAGTATGAAAGCGAAAATAAACCCCAAGGGGTTGCTCAAGTGGTAGTAAGCATCATGATAAACTTCTCAAAGGACAAGGTCATGAGTCCTCCATAGAGGCCCTTTGGGGCGAGGAATTCCCGATGCACACCAAAAAGGTAATGGCTGAGGGAACTTCCGCTGTTCAAAAAAAGAAAAAAGAAAAAAAGAAAAATGTAAATAATAAATTGGGGGGCACCAACATATCAAACAGACTGGAGGGCTGCCTTTCTCTAAGGTTTTTGTATTGTTTTCCATTTTCTAGTCTAAGACGATCTGTCATCCTCTTATCCTTTCAAATAAAATATTCTCATTTTATCCAACAATTATGTGATCAGTGATCTACCCATACTTCTCAAGTCAAAATCGTAACTTCACGAAATTAGCATCCCATCAGTTGCATTTGAGAAGTAACTAAAATAAGGATCTTGAAAGAAATTAAAATTTTCGTTTTTCTAATACGTGATCTACTGTTCTTGAAAGAAACAACATAGATAAGAAATACTTAATATTCTCAATATAGCACAAAGTACAAGCAATTTTAGTAATGTACTAATGTGCAACTCAGAAATATAATGGTGTCATATCCCACTTTTAACAACTTGAAAATGGAACTGAAGACAAATGAATTGTGAGAAGATTTTCAGTGTTTTCCTACATAGTGACCGTAGGAAAGAATGATGCCAGAATTTTGTATATCATTTTAGAAGAATTTATTAGAAAACGTGTCAATACAGCAAGAAATTGTGCTTCC
Source organism: Pittosporum tobira (assembly GCA_032359685.1). Taxonomy (NCBI): domain Eukaryota; kingdom Viridiplantae; phylum Streptophyta; class Magnoliopsida; order Apiales; family Pittosporaceae; genus Pittosporum; species Pittosporum tobira. The sequence goes on along the minus strand of JAUMHB010070762.1, from coordinate 2,109 downwards.
ACCCAACGAAAATAGTTGACAATGAATTACTAAAAAAAATAAAAATCAATTAAATACATATATTCAGGTGGTTATAATATCCAGAATTTTTCCTCCACATAATTGATGTACAAGAATGTCAGAGTGATCTATACACTGTTGAGATCATTAGAGAGTAAAGATACATTAAGAAGTAGAAAAGCTCTCCCAGAGACGTACAAAATGCAAAAGTAGTATAGACATATAGATTTTCAAGTATAAAGATTTGAAACAATAGAGAGACATTACAAATCAGTGACAAGTGCTAAAGAGGACGAAAGATGGTCAAGTAGTATCAGTAGCTGGAACTTGCCTTTATACATAAACTGCACTCTCAAACTAAAAACAAATGTAGTTAGCTATCCGTTTAAGGATATGACAATGTTGACTAAATTTCATTTTGAGTACCAGTTGTCAATGAAAAGGATGTACAAGTAACATAATGCCAGATTGAGTTATAGATTCTTTTAATGAAACCCAATAAAGTAAAAACTTATAATAAGCATTGTTCTTCTTTTCTCTTTGGATACAAACAGTTGGGGACAAGATGTCCAACCTCACCAAAAATCAAAACAAAACAACATAAAAATCGTTATTGATTCTTCACTGCTCAACAGGGCATCTTGCAGGTGGTGGCAGCTGTGCTTCTGTATTTGGGAGATTTGTAGGGGAATACTATTTTGTATAGTTGTGTCATATTGGAAAACCATTATTTAGTTTCACCTACTGTCTGTGTTGGATTAAGAAACCCTAACGCTGTTGCTCTGTTTGAACGATAGCACGAATACATAGATGCCTCCTTTTTCAATCAGTCTCACGAGTATGTTACTTTTCCTTCATTTTATTTTTATTTACTATCTTATCTGGAGAGTTGGGAGAGAAACCACATGACCTAATATTGAAAACCCTACATGCTGGAACTATAAAATACAGAATAAATATGTTTTAATACTAGATAAATATTATACTAAGTCTTTCCTTCACCGCATAAAACTAGTGTTGATTTATTAGCAATATACCTAAATGCAAACTTTGGGCAAAATCGTAGCTGGATGACATGCAAAAAGCCATCCTCGGTTTTCATCCATATGGCAGGTTGTGTTGATAAAGCCAGAAGCCTGGAATCATGAAATTGTAGTAATCTAATGACTAATCTTTGAGACAAATTTTTTACCTCTCTCTTCGTCAGTAATACCAGCCCTTATTTTTTTTTAATTTTTTTTTATTTGGAGCTACTACAAACATTGTTCACAACGAACCTTCTCCTCAAGACACTCTCTCTCTAGGCCTCTCTTTTTACCTTTCTTGTTACTTTGGTTCTGTGAAACCTGTCCCTGCTCCCATAATTGTGGGAGCAAGAATCGAAGGCACTCATCATCTACCAGACCTCCATAGTGTTCCATATATGAATTTTCAGAATGATAGGTGAGTTTGGCATAGGTATAGGGACCAACCTTTAGGTTATTCATCAAGGCCTCTACCATTTCTCCCACCATTAGGATATTTAAAATAACTAAATATCTGCCAATTATTTCATTATACGTTGCTGCTTATTTTGCTTTCTTTTATGATTTTGTCACTTAACTAATTCAACAGCATGCAGTGCATATATGGTTTCATAAGCAGAACTAGGAACTTTCACCCCCAGACTATGAGATAAACAATATAGATAACTTATCCAACAGAAGCACACAAGATATCATCACCCAATTCAATATCAACAGGAAGTCAAATTTCATCAAGAACCCCATCATCACCAAGTTGGATTGCATATAAAATTTGCTTAAGTCGTTTTTCACATACTCCGTCCTTCCGTCCCATTTCTAGAATTTTCTTGAATTTACAAACTTTAAGGATACACATTTTTATCTCATATTTACCCCTATATAATGATTGCTTAGTTAGTGGTAGTAGTATGATTGTGAAATCTTGATGTTTAAGAATATTGTGTCATTTTATACTACTAGTTCTACTCCAAAATTAGAGATAAGTTTCTATTTAGTACTATAAACATCATGATATTTCCAATTTATCATTTATTTTAAATATAGATGAAATTTTAAACTATCTAAAAAAAATAAAAAATAAAAA